>OX632363.1:7191185-7228685 GCA_951751655.1 Ophion costatus
ACAAACGTGCATCGAGTAACTTCATATCCACACCATTCAACTGGACTGAAAATTCAGGGTATTGTTTTCCCAATGACTCTCAATCAAACAAAAAAAATTCAATCGCAAAATAAAGTTCCAATCAACGTATACATATCTTACAAGAAAAACTTTGTCCCGATTCGAGTATGCAGCCAAAAGCTGGATAAACACGTCAATTCGTTATACGTGGAGAATTTCTCGGACCACAATGTGGGACACTGTGTCTGGATAGAAAATGTATCCAGGCTTGTTAGCAGGCACCTGAAGAAAACAACGGAAAAAACACATCATGAAGTGTTTAGCATCGCGTCTATGTACATTGTTCGTATGACAATTAATTATCAGGATACCACTAGCATCGCAGTGCTGACTGCGTTTCATGGTTTGTTGGGAACCTTAAAACTAGAGCTTTACACATCAATGATATTTTCCGGATAATGTTCCCATGATACCTCTAACACCAGATGAATGGGCAGAATATCAAAGCGTCACTCAGTGTCATATATCTGAGAAATCATGTGCCGAAGATAACATACATGTTCGCGAACATTGTCATCTGACTGGACGTTATAGAGGCCCCGCTCCTGCTAATTGCAATTTGAATTATAATCAGTCGTTTTTCATTCCTGTAGTTTTTCATAATTTGTCTGGGTATTGTGCACAGTTCATCATCAAGGAACTAGCCACAGCATTCAAAGGAAAAACCACCGTGCTACCCATAACCAAGGAAGAATACATTTCCTTCACTGAAACAGGTACGGCAGACAAGTCATACCAGATTCAATTACGCTTCATCGATTCATACAAATTTCTTAATGCAATTCTGGATGAACTGGCCTTATTTTTGATAATGGACAAATTACAAATTTTACGATCGCCTTTACCGCCTTTAATTCATAGCATACTTTGCCGTTTGGCGTTGTTGTCGTGGAGTTTGGTGATGAATATCTCCTTTAGGATAAGCTCGTTGTTGAGTGTCTTAAGCCCATTAACAGCGACGATGCGCTCCATGTTAACTGAAGCGTCTGCAAAATAATTGACACGATGTTGTGCCGATTTTTGCGTAAATCTTGACAGCGACGAGTACTTCCCGGATCTCGCTGCGTACATGGGGGCTCCTTGCAAGATCGCTCGAATTATCGCTCAAGCTGCCTCGTGCGGTATACCACTGTCATCCCAGTATAACATCGGAAGGACAAAGTCGGTGGCACTACTCTAAGTGCTTTGAATAAAAAAAATCGTTCGTTGTGTGAAGCGTTGATGAACTCGACGATACTAGACCTTTTGCTTGTCAACATTCGTGGTTTGGATGAACCATGACGAGCTGTTCTTGTCGATGTTTCATCGTACGCACGTAAAAACTCCAAACATCAATTTCACCTAACCGTCATCGATACGGTCTCAACATTTGCCTATTCCGTACGCCTAGGAAGTAAGAATGGTATTTTGTTCCTCTTTATTCACAACTATAATTTGTTATTACTAGTAACAATAAATAGTTTTGGCTGATTTGCCGTATGGCAATCAGGGGTGAAGCAAATGGAAATCCATTGATTCTCCATTAGCTGCGGGTTGCGTTATATACGGAATTTTATTCTACAGTTGGTTAAATCTTTGAAGCAGATGTCCCGGTTTAAATCTCCGTAGTCTCGCTCTTCGGGAGTTGTTTCCGACTAGATCTACGGCGAGCTGGTTCGGGTGATTTTCCAATCGATGCTGGTAATTCCTGCTCCATTTTTTTATTTCCTCCTGGACGGCGTTAATTTTAAGGTCTTTGTGTATTGAGGCGTTCCTAAAATGCCACGGCGCGTTCGCTATCAGTCTCAGCGTGTTCGATTGGAACCTTTGAATGATTTCGAGGTTTGAGCTGTTGGCTGTTCTCCAGAGTTGGATCCCATTTGTCCATATTGGCTTTAGTATGGCCTTGTATATGAGTTTGTTGTACAGTGAGAGTTGGAAGTTTCGTCCAATGAGCCAGTACATTTTCCTTAGTTTGAGGTCCATCTCCTTCCTTTTGGTTTTTATATGCTTGGCCCAAGTGAGCCGTCTGTCGAGATGCATGCCGAGATATTTAACTTCATTCACGACTGGGAGAGTTTCGTTCTCCAGTTTGACGCTAGGGCAGTTCTCTCTTAGCGTGAATGTGATGTGGACGGATTTTGAGTCGCTTGCCTTGATTTTCCATTTTTCCATTCATCCGTGTATTTTGTTTAATCCTCTTTGGAGTATCTTGGATGCAGTCTCTGGGTTACTGTGCGTTACCATAAGGGCGGTGTCGTTGGCGAATGTCGTCGCTGTGATATTTCTGTCAATTGGCAGATCGGCAATCTAGATTGTATGTAAAACGGGGCCTAATACGCTCCCTTGTGGTACGCCCGAATTTATTGGATAGAAACCTGAAAAATCCTGTGTATATCGAACTTGAAAATTTCTGTTGGGTAGGTATGGTTTCAATAGTGGATAGAATTGAGGTAGGTGTTGTTTGATTTTAAAGAGAAGTCCGGTGTGCCATACTTTATCGAATGCTTGCTGGATGTCAAGAAACACTGCTGAGCAGTATTTCTTTTCCTCTAGAGTGCTAGCTATGGTGTCGAATACTCTGTTAATTTGTTCAATTGTTGCATGGTTGTTCCTGAATCCAAATTGGTGGTCAGGAATGAGCTTGTTTGAATTTATTTCTGCATTCATTCTTTTGAGCAGTAATTTCTGGAAGATCGTAGAGAGAATAGGCAGTAGGCTTGTGGATGTCTACGATGTTTTTTCATTCGGCGGTTTACCTGGCTTCGGGATCATGGTGATTTGGGCAAACGTCCATTGGTTCGGAAAATATGTCGTGCGAATAATTCCGTTGAATAAGTTCGTAATAAAAACAAGTCCTTTATGTGGCAATTCTTTCAATAATTGCCCGGTGATTAGGTCGTAGCCGGGGGCTTTCCTTGGACTGGTTTCCTTCAAGATAGCTCGCAAGGTTTCTTAGTGGGTAATGCTTAATGGGAAAGGATAGTGGGAGGGCTGAAACCAGGAAGCCACTTATTTCGTCGTCATCCTCGCCTCTTCAGTTGGTTAGCGGGGTGAAGACCTCTGCTAAATGCTTAGCGAAGACCTCGTCTTTCTCGAGGTCGCTTTTGGCCCAGCTTCCGCGTCTGTTGTAATGGGAGGGTTTTGATGTTGTGGTCGTTTCATATTTTTGGTAACTTTCCATGGAAAGTAGTCTGTGTCTTTTGTGTTGGAGAGATTCAAAAGTTTAGCTTGGAATATGTCGTTGTTGTAGTCTTTAATGAGTGGAGTCAGCTCACGCGTGGTTCTGTTCAGGATAGCTTTATCTGTTGGGTTTCTGCTTAACGAGTAAGGCCACTGTAACGGCCCAAAAAAAAAGGTTTTTTCACTAATTTTTTGCTTCCGAAATTGAAGGTATTTGAAAAAAAACTTTCAATGGTGTTATCGGGCATACATTAAACTTTATTATAAAATTTTTTTACAGTAAAAAAAAACAAAATGGCGGTTCCACAGCTATCTTCCCGGGACATGTTTTGCTTCCAGGGCTCCGCGGCACGCAGCACCACTGGTGCACTTTTGAATCTAGAACAAAAAAAAAAAAAAACCATTACTCTAGAGGGCTATAGCTAGAGAATGTCGATCGGATTTTAAAAAGTATCAGGTTTTGTGGATTTGGCGTGCGTTTGAAAAAAAAATTGATTTTTGACGAAAAAAACGGCAAGTTTTTTGTTAATAAAAAATCAATAAATAAAGTTCTTGAAAATTCCGATCGACATTCTCAAGATAATGTAAATGTTCACATCTGGTTAAAATTTCAAGTAAAAAAAATGAAAATTGTTCGAGTTATGCTGCGTGCCATTTTGAAAAACCATGTTTCGAGAAAAACGCGTTTAAAGTTTTGCGAATAGTTTTTTATTGGAAAAAATTTAAAAAAATTTAAAAAAATTGAAAAAAATTAAAGAAAAAAAAATTTTTTACCGTTAGTCTGCAATCCCAGCACCATACATTTGTCCTTCGATAGCCAAATTTTCGTCTTCTTCGTCTTTCCTGGTTGATTTTTGGAGCGCGCGCGCACTTTTGGCCGCGTCGCTCAGAGATGTCTCCGCGTGCGTGATGCGTTTGGCGTCGGCTTCGATGCAGAAATTATATAACTGTACACCAATTTCCACCTCCAACATCTTGAATATTTGCAAGACGTTGGTAAGGCCGCCATTGAATATGCAAACAGCGATATCCGTCGCAATATCTAGTACAGTTTTTCCGCTTGAGGATGATTTGGGGGCCAAACTCCAAACGGTAGCGTTGAAACTTTCGTTATTGTTTTGAGTATAGGCCCCTAAGCAACGCTCCAGCAACTCGTCCCGGCTCAATTCCATGTAGATGGGTTTGATGGCTTGATAAACCTCCTCACTCATTGGCTGATTGTGATGATACGCATCCAAGGCATTTTCTGCTTTCGCTTTCTTCCAACTGCACCAATTCTCCGAAAATTTTTCGTGCTGAGGCTTTTCATCCGTTGACATTTTGTGAAAAAGGGTTGCCCAGATCTCATTTTTCATATTTTTGATGGAATCGGAATTTCGACGGATTGCTAAGCCGTAATAAATGCTTAGTTCGTCAATCAATTTGGCAGTGAGTTTTCCGCTTCCCCCGAGACCTTTTGTTCCTTTTTTTAAGATTCTCAATCGAGTGCCCATTCTTTTTTGCACGTGATCTATGCACTCTTTTTTTTTAACATCAACATTTTCATAAGGCTTCGAATCCACGATGCCTTTGAAAGTTTTGGAATCGCCATCTCCGATATAATTGCAGTCGTTTCGGAGCAAGTTTTGACACGCTTGGCGGCGACCTTCATTTCCTAAGGACAACAAATTTTTTTTCGCACAGGACCTTTTTTTTCTTATTCTAGAGGGTTTAAACTATTTTTTAAGCCAATAAAAAAAAAATCGTTTTTTCAAAAAATTTACAGTGGCCTTACCCCTTAATTGCCATCTTCTTCTCCACCTTCTTTTTTCTGTGATCTTATTCCTGATGAGCGTTGGATATTTGATACTATATTTTCTTGGGTTTACTGCTGGTGTTGCTGTCTAGGCAGCTTGTTGGATTAATCGTTTGAGGTGTTCTGTTGCGTCGTCGATTTCTACTCCATTTTTGATTGGGTGTTTTAAGTTTATTTTTTCGGTGATTCTTTGTTTGAATAGATCCCAGTCTGTTCTTTTGTTACAGAGAGAGGGTTGGTTTTGTTTATTAATTAGGCCAGTACTCAGCGTCAGCATCACTGGAGAGTGATCAGAAGATAGGTCAATTATCGATTCTTTGTGAGTCTAGTTGTCTGCTATTCCCTTTGTTACAAAGAAGTCTAGGAGATCTGGGATTTTATTGGTATTCGTAGGCCAGTATGTCGGTTCCGAGGTAGACAATTGGTTGTATTTTTTTCTCGCCATGGCGTTGAATAGTTCTCTGCCTCTGGTGGTAATAATTATCGAGCCCCACCATTGATGTTTAGCATTAAAGTCGCCTCCTGCTATAAAGCAAGGTCCGAGACTTTTGAAGAATTCAATAAACATCTCCGCTTTGATTGCATGTTTTGGAGGACAGTATACGGCTGCCAGTGTGATTGGTCTGTTGCTTAAATCAGCGACGACTACATTTGTGGCTTGTATGTGCTGTTCCTCGAATTTTCGAATATCGTAGTGCTTTATTGTGTTTCTTATTATTATTGCGGTGCCACCGTTTGCCGTATCACCAGGGTGTTTCGTATCATATAGTGTCTAACCGTGAATTTTTAAATAGCTTCTACTGGTGAAATGGGTTTCTGAAACTAGCATAATGTCTATTTTGTTTGTATGTAACAAGGTGGTTAATTCGTGGCGTCTTTGCACCAGGCCGTTGGCATTCCAGAGTATTATTTTATAAAACTTGTTCATTTTCCCGTGTTGCTTGTTAGTACTGTATTCAGTAGATTGACCATTGTGTTTAGTAATTGGGTTTGTTGTATCATTGTTCTAATTTCTTGGAATGTTTTCTCGAGCATCGCTACTAACTCGTTTATGCTATCTCTGTTGTTTTTTTTCATTGTTGTTGTTGCTATCGTTATTTTGTCTGTTGGAGCTCGAGCCTGTCGCTTCGGCGTAGCTTGGTGTATTTCTCAAAGGTCGGTTCCTTGTGTGCTCGTCAGTTTGTTCGTGGTTCGTTGAGGGAATGCTTGTGTTTCGTGCTACGGGGTCTCTCTTTCTAGTTATTTCTTGGTAAATTCTGCAACCTCTATAGTTAGCCGGGTGTTCGCCATCACACAAGGCACATTTGGGGGCTGTGTCTCTTGATTTAGTGAAGGTAGACGTCTCGTGTTCATCTCCGCATTTTACACATGAATGGCAATGATGCAGCAAAGGCAATGATGTCGCCGCTTGTGAAGAGACGCGTACCGCAAAACTTGCACTTTGATCAGGGGAAATAATTTTATAATGGTCGCTTTAAAACCCTAATTAAAAAGTACAATATTCCTCTGTATTCAGGGTATAGCAATTTGAAAGCATCCATTTACGAGCATTTCAATCGTGCATTGTGAAATAAGTTGTGAATGCATTTTAGCCTATGTAGTAGTTATAGGTGGATCGATATTCTTGATAACCTAGTAGGCGGGTCTGATGATTCTGCACACTACACGATAACGCAGATGAAACCAAGGAGCGTCAACGTTGAAAATGAGATGCTGCCACTACAACATGTTTTTCATAAGACTCCATTTTAAAAATGTTTTAAATTGTATCATTATGTAAGTTAAAAATTGGCAATAAAGAGCGCTGGGAATCGGTAAATTTGAGAGTGTATTCTGAAAGGATTACACACCGAACTGGACAACGTAAATATTTGCCATATATCGAGACAAAATCACAAAGTTTGTGACATTTCACCTGACGGGCTATAACGATGGAGTCGTTGTAGTTGGTTTGTACGATAAGATGCTACTTAAAGTTTAATATCTCGATATTTATCTCATTGAAAAAGTATTGCAGCAGCGTGGTAGTCCATTGTTTGTAATGCGGTTGGCTTTCGATAATACTCACAATAGCTGAACAAGCAAATCAGATAAGTAGCGGACAATAAAAATGTTTTACATTTTATGACGCCTCTCTCTCTCTCTCTCTCTCTCCCCCCCGTAGAAGCGTGTCGGGAGAGTGTGAGGAAAAACTATGTGCTTCGTCAAACTACATTGGGCTCTACATTTTCTCAGTTAAAAAATCTATGAACCATTTTATTATACACCACAGACGAACGCGATACTTTACAAACGCCGTTTCTTACAGGGTTGATTATTTGGAAACAAGATTTTTTCCAGTTATTTTACAAGATTATTTACGATTTAAAAAATACATCCTACGGTTGTATTCTATAATGCCCCCATGGCAACGTTTTTGTGGTTCCTAGTATGATATACCGTTTGTTATCGCACGGACTTAGAGACATTTTTGTCTCGTTGATGGTCATGCTACATCTATCGTGTGTATGCTTCATGCAACATCTATCGTGTGTATGCTTGCTGACCAGTCATTTCGATCTAGTCATGTAAGCATTTCATGTAATCCTCGAATGAGATCTTTCTCGCCCCGATGTTACTCTCAACTTGTTGCACTTTCTTCGTAACGTCTTTACCATGGACCCGCACTGCATACATTTTTGCTCTAATTCCGACGAATTCCATCATTATCCGACCATTACTTTAAGCTTTCATAAGTCCGGGAACGTTTTTGTTGACAAGCGGTATTTCATACTCATTGCTCGCCGGGTACTCGCTCGTATCGAAATTACAGGTATGTATATTATTACGCTTCATGTCGTCATACACATCCTCACACTCAATGTTATATATTAGACTATCCGTATCGGTGTACAACATTGTACATTTCTCTTTATACAGAGGCATCATGTAAACATGTCTTCGATATGTCGAGTATGCACATACCTACAAGTATTGGTTTCTTGAATTTCACCTCGATCTTGCGTAATTGGACAGTAATATGGTTGTCTGAAAAAACGCTCTGGCTTTGAAAATTTGGTTTCGCAAGCAATGCCTCTCCACCGTACCTGTCCTACCGCCGTGTTAAAATCTTGACGTCTACATGATTGCGCATATTTTCCATTGCTTTCCCAAACACCGCATTATTCATCAATTTATAGATTTTTTCCAAAAATATTCTCTGTTTGGGTTCGGAACTGCGTATTAAGTTCGATATATGTTCGTTGCCAGGGTGATTGGGAGAATTGCGGTATTCTATGAATTTTGTTTATTCTGAGACCGTGCCACACACACTGCTGCAGATTGCGATAATGAATAACATATCGTTCCTTGTTATGGACAGTTGCAAGCAGTTTTCGTATTGTCTGCCAGGTGGTTTACCATATGTTGAACAAAACGGCAATTCCGTGTATGCATTGCGTAGACATTCCGGGTACCCTGAGTGAACCTCAAGAATGTAGCCGGTCGGTGAATCTAGCGCGATCGCTGATAAATCGAATGTTGACAAGTCGTCGACCCACCGAAAATCAGCATGAAGCAATGGTTGATGCATTGCCCACCCATTCGAATTATTTGCATCGAAATACATCGAATATGATGAGGGTCTTGATGGATCCAATGATTCCACGTATTTGTTGTTGGCGCACGCATATCTCTTTGAGCACTGAATCAGACCACCGCAGATACCCCGTTCGACAAATAATACCATATCAATGTCGGTGGACAATTCGAGGTTAACCCATATATATTTCAGCAATGCAGCCCATGTGTATCCGGGGAGAGTATGGTAATAAGCGGGGTCGAGCCTGTACCTCTCGATACAGCTATTCCGAAAGTTCTCAAAAACGTCGGCCAGTAACAAAATATCGGTCTTTAAGTACAAGTCACTATATTCACCCATCGTTTGAATAGAAAACCTTTCCCATACATTCTTGGCTTGAGCGTATTCGTTCTCACTTACAACGCCACCAGTCAAAGTACTGTAAAAAACAAAGTACTGTAAAAAAAAAGGGCGGCAGACGCCCTTTCGCGTTAATAGGATGAAACTGTCGGCCGGTTTGTTATGAAACTGCGATCGCAAAATTTGTAATCTGTCCATTATCAAAACTGAGGCCAGTTCATCCAGACTTGCATTGAGAAATTTGTATGAATCGATGAAGCGTAATTGAATCTGGTATGACTTGTCTGCCGTTTGAACTGTTTTTGTGAAGGAAATGTATTCTTCTTTGATTATGGGTAGCACGGCGGTTTTTCGTTCCAATGCTGTGGCTAGGTCCTTGATGATGAAATGTGCACAATACCCAGACAAATTATGAAAAACTACGGGAATGAAAAACGACTGGTTATAATTCAAATTGCAATTAGCGTGAGTTGGGCCTCTATAACGTCCAGTCAGATGACAATGATCGCGAACACGTATGTCGTCTTCGGCAAATGATTTCTCACATATATGACACGAAGTGACGCTTTGATATTCTGCCCATTCATCTGGTGTTAGAGGTATCATGGGAACATTATCCGATAAAATATCATTGATGCGCAAAGCTCTAATTTTAAGGTTCCCAACGAACCATGAACCGCAGTCAGCACTGCGATGCGAGTGGGATCCTAATAATGAATTTTCATACGAACAATGTACATAGTACGCGATGCTGAACACTTCATAATGTTGGCATATATTTTTGTCCGCAATCTTTGCCAGAATGCACCCGAGATTGGCATAAATCCCGTATGGAAGTCGCTCTTTTCGATGAAAGTTTTTGAATGTGCATTCAAAAACTTGTCCATTGCAATAGGTAATCGAATGGCACAATCATTCAATTTTTCACAATCCACCTCATGTGTTCGCAATTTGCCCTCCCTGTAAAAGTCGTGCAAACACCTGTAACAAAACGGCGAAACCATTTTTATATTACCAAAGTACATAATTACTCATAGGTATATTTTCGAGTAGGATTTTTACTCACCGATCGCAGATGTGTTTTTTCTGTTTTGTTTTCTTCAGCTGCCCGCTCACAAGCCTGGATAAATTTTTAATCCAGACAGAGTGTCCCACGTTGGGATCCGAGAAATTCTCCACGTGTAACAAATTAATGTCTTTATCCAACTTTTGGCTGCATACTCGAATCGGGCCGATGTTTTTCTTTTCAGATGTATATTCGTTTATTGAAACTTTATTTCGCGATTCAATTTTTTTATTTGATTGAAAGTCATTGAGAAAACAATGCCCTGAAGTTTTAGTACAATTGAATAGTGTGGATATGAAGTTACTCGATGCACGTTTCTTTCCGCTGGATGAAGAGCAGCCACAACCGACCGCGCTAAACATCCGTTATCCTTCGACTTTATATTCACCACCGCTATCTTCAGGTTCATTTCCCGCGACAAAACAGTTTCACACCCGGCACGCATTGGATTATGTTTATTGATATTCAAAGTGAAGTTCAATATCCGTGATAATGCCCACCCGCTATCGCGTTTTTTCAAATCTTCGAGGGATGCTAGAGTTGGCTCGACAGCTCGTTGTGTATTCGCAGAGGTTTCTTCCAAACAAACCCCGTTTCCTTTTTTATTAATACCGTTAGGGGTTTACCCATTTTTGAAAAATCTCGAATGAATTTTGGTAATACCCTGCGAGTCCCAAAAATGATTGGACTGTTACGTCTTTTGGAACAGGAAAAAGTTGAACTGCCTCAATTTTTTCTGGGTTAGGTTTGACTCCAACTTCCCTTATGACATGACCCAGAAAAAATGTGATTTAAAAAAAAATGTATGACTGGTGAGGTTTGGCTCAGGAATATCCCCTCTATTCAAAATCGTTAAACCCGACCCCCGACGACCTGTGGTTGCCGAGATATTTCAGTGTAAAGTTGACCCTCTGCAACGGCACATGCTGGACGCGCGGGTCTACGAAATTCATTACAAAGTTTGAAGTAATATTTACGCGAAGTTACAACCACAAAAAATGTTGAAAATATGGCTGAGGTTCCTCGAGGTGTGTAGAATATTATGGGTATTTTACTTTTTCTAAAAAACTGTCGCCGTGTTTGTTTATTACATATAAGAATACATCGAAAAAGTCACTGTATATGTGAAACAAATCTGACGATACACAGACGAAAAGTACCAAATCCCGCGGAATCCCGCGATCATTCTTCGATTAATTTGAAGTATAAACTATTAGTAAATGATTCTAAAAGAGCTAGCGACCAGTTTTGACCGCGTTAGATGTAACGTATTTTATTAGATCAGCATGTACGCTCAGCAAAGGCCTCTGGCTCGGGCGCCGCGTGTATCGTGCGACGATGCTACCTGCCTACATGCCCGGGCGCGCAGCTGCAGGTCAACGAGAACCTACATTGTGTCTCATCTTGGAACGGATTACTGGGGGGTGAGGGACAGTTCATATAATTTTAGCATTTGAATAACAAAAGACTGTTCTTTTCTCCAAAATGTGTTTATGTGAAATTTTCTCGCAAAGGCACTTTTGAAAATTCAAAAGCATATTAAAATATAAAGAATATTTTATACACCTTATTTTCATCTCTAATCAAACCTTGATTAAAAAACTATATATGATGTAGTGTGCAAACAGAGCTCCATAATAGATGTTATTTTAACATTGCAAATAAGTGTAATTATATACACTGCCGGCCAAAAGTATGGATACACCTAGAAAAATTTCGCGCCGTCCTAAAAGTTTGATATCTCTGTGAAAAAAAAAGATATCCAGATTTCCAAGGCGGCATTTTAAAAGGGACAAATGAAGCTTCACTTGGCGTTTTGGAAAAAAAATTCCGATTTTTTTTAGACCCAGGGCGTCATTTCGAAAATGGCCGTTTTTTGGCTTTTTTTTGGCTGTCTAAAATCGGCTGCACGTCTTCAGGACAATTTTTGGGGCATTTTTTTTTCAATGTACCTTAAAAGATAGAGCAATAGCTATAGTTTTCTATTTTAGAAAGTTTCGGACGAATTTTTTTCACCGAGTTATCGCATTTTTTTCTTAAAAAGATAATTTTGAAAATATGCTGCTGAAATGAGAAACTGAGGTTTAGAGAAAATTGCCAAAAGGAAAAAAAGTTGCGTTACATTGTATTGAATCGAGCAGAATTTTTTCAAATTTTTCTTTCAAAATTTTTTGCGCCAACATTGAATGAAATTTTTTTTTTTTTTTAATTTTTTCTTCTCATTTTTTAGCCGCACAAAGCATCCACCTCTTACCTCTTACCTCATCTAAACACAAGGAGCGGAAATAAAGCTTCTTGTCTTTGTTTACATTTTACCTTTGTGGAGCGTAAAAAAGATTCTATTTCTCGCGAGTCGATATTCTATTTCTCTCATGTTCTTTTTCTCGCTCGTCGTTTTTGTTTACATTTTTGATTTTTTGGAATAATGTGACGAGTGTCGCACTCACAAAGCCAGTTAGTAGTGCGAAAACTTGGAACGCGAACACGTGTGGTCTACAATCGACAAGTTTTTACGCAAATTTTTTGTTCTTAACGGATCAAAATGGCACGGAAAAAAGAAATTCCACTGTATAAAAGAGGGGCTATTGTCGCGTTGCGCGATAAGGGATTGTCGTACACAGCATTTGCCAGACAAACTCGCGTGTCTTTGAAAGGAGTGCAGACGACTATCGGGAGATTTAAGAAGTCCGAGACGTATTTCAATCGCAATCGTCCGGGTCGACCCAAAGTGACAACGTCCTCAGACGATCAAAATATCGTCGTTACCAGCAGAAAATGTGGATGTTTTGTGCGACTAAAAATTGAGAATAAAAATTGTAATTTTTAAATTTTTTTATTCAATGTTGGAGCAAAAATTTTGAATAAAAATTTTGAAAAAATTCTACTCGATTCAATACGATGTAACGCAACTCTTTTTCCTTTTGGCAATTTTCTCTAAACCTCAAAGTTTCTCATTTCAGCAGCATCTTTTCAAAATTGTCTTTTCGAGAAAAAATGGGATTACTCGATGAAAAAAAATCGTACGAAACTTTCTAAAAAAGGTAACTATACCTGTTGCTCTATCTTTTAAGGTTCTTCGAAAAAAAATGCCAAAAATATGTCCTGAAGACGTGCATCCGATTTTAAACAGCCAAAATCGGCCATTTCAAAATGGCGCCCCGGGTCTGAAAAAAATCAAAAAAATTTTTTCCACAGCGCAAAATGAAGCTTCATTTGTCCCTTTTAATATGCCGCCTTGGAAATCCGGATATATTTTTTTTCACAGAGATATCGAACTTTCAGTGCGGCGCGAAATTTTTCTAGGTGTATCCATATCCATACTTTTGGCCGGCAGTGTATGTATCGGTTTTTTTTCCAACGGATCGCAGGATCAGGTCGTCGTTTGGACGCGGATAAAAATATTTTCGATACTGCATAATTGTACGTCATCCGAGTTGAATTCTCAATTGAAAAGTTTGGAGCATGAACTGTCGAGAGAAGCTGATTGTCCTGTGCAAATAGAATTGACCGCAAGATGGCAGTTATCGAAATTGTTCTTTAAAATGCGAACCAAGTGGAAGGAGGCGAGAGGTAATGACAATTTTTTTGATGAAAAAAATGAAAATCGGCTCAACATTGATTTCTCATTCCCCGTTCACACAATAGACGAATCAGAAGATTACGGAGCCGAAGACTCCTCTTCAAAAGACTGTTTTTCAAATGAATCTCGAACCACACCTGGTCGCAGTCGTGGTCGGCCATCGTTGGACTTCGCTACATCAAGCGATCGTTCAAAGCGTCGAAAAATAGAAGAGCTTCGCAAAAAATATACGCTGCACAATTATTACAAGCAACAACAATGAATTTTCGGTCTTCTGGAAACTTGGATTCTGCAAAAGTTATACAAGGTGTTACTGCTTCACCAATGAGACCGACACGGTACAGAGCAGCGTTTGCAAAAACATCTGATGCACAGCAAACGATTTCTGAAGATGAAGCACTATCAGATCTAGTTGAAGGAAAACTGTCAAGACATCAGTACAACGACATCAGAAAGAGATTGAAGACAGTAAATAGCAAAGTTTATCCGAGCTACGACTCCGTTGAAGTAGCCAAGAAGCTCTGTTATCCGCCTCCATCCAGCATCACCGTCACCGAAACTAGTGCGGACATAAAATTACAAGGCTTACTAGATCACACTAGCGAACGTCTCTTGCTCACGAGGAGAGATTTTTTAAAATCACTCAATACCCAGCCCAGCGTATCACAGCGGATTGATGTGTAAGTGGAGATGCGACGGAAGTTCAGGCCAGAGTGATATACGCAATCATTCAGCGATGACTCTGCTTTGGACGCATATATATTCCTTACGTCGTTCGTTCCTCTTCGACTCGCCTTCTCTAATAGCGAATCTGACGAAAGCACCAACGAAGTCACATGGGAAAATCCAAGGCCCTCGTCACCTCGATTCTGCCGACCAATTAGACTGCAGTTCGTTCATGAAACTACTGAAGTGACTGTAAATGAAAAAAAAATACATTGATGATCAAATAGCTGTGCTGGAACCATTCACAATGGTTACAGATGCCTCTGTAATCACGATAAATTACAAATTGCTGTTCACGATGATAGATGATAAGGTGTGCAACGCTGTGACATCGACAACTTCAGCATTAAGATGTAACTTCTGTGCGACATCAAAGCACTACACAATGATATCGACAACATTCTTTAACTGCCATTAATCGAGTCGAATTTGAGTTACGGTATGTCAACACTACACGCGTGGATCCGTATGTTCGAGTGTTTACTACATATTTCTTACAAATTACACCTCAAAAATGGGAAGCCCTTACGGAGAGTGAAAAGGCATTAGTTAAGTAACGAAAATCTGATATCCAAAACGGGTTGAGATCGAGCTTGGGACTTGTGGTAGCCCAAGCCTTTGGAAGGTCGGTGAGTAGTTTTCCAGTCCGAATGGCATTTAACGGTAATCGTTGTGCCCGAGAGGAGTGGAAAAAGCTGTTTTCGGTTTTCCCTCCTCTGTCATCGGGATTTGATGAACTCCTGATGTGTTTTGAAATATTTTGATTGTCCCAACTGGTCCAATATGTCAGTGATATTGCGTAACGGATACGAGTCACCGTCTGTTCGTTTAATTTCCTGAAATCTACTACTAATCTTTTTCAAACGTTAACGTTGGCGTCGGCCTTTTATGAAACGACGAGTAGGGCTCTGCATGGGCTCTTGCTCGGTCGGGTTATTCCGTCCTCCAGCATTCCTTCGGCCTGCTGTATGATTTTCTGGACGATTTTTCACGGGAGTCGTTCCTACTGGCACATTTATGCGATGTTCGAATATGTTTGTGAATCCGAGTTTTCCGGCTTCTAAATGGAATATGTGAGCGTATTCTTCACCGTGTCCTCGTAGAATCATTTCTTCTATATTTAAACTTGAGGTTCCTTCGACCTCCTGCCGCATTTTTCCTGTCTTTTGATCTTCCCTTCCTTGTTGAGGGTATTTATTTCCTTTGTTTCATTGATCAATTCCTCTTCTTCAATTTGCACTGTCGGCCTGCCAATTTCAATTTCATGGTCGCAAGAGTTTCGTGCGAGTACGAGGCAAAAGTTTCCGGTCGGAATAACGAGACATTCTCCTATTTTAACTCCTGGTCGCCCTTATTTTGCTGCAACACAACCTATTTTCTCTGTCAATGTTTTTGCGTATAGTATTGTTTCCGTGTGTTGGGGCAATTTAATTCTTTCTGTACCGTTGTCCATTGGTACCACGTATCCGTATATTTTTATATGTTTTCCGTTGAGCATGTCGACGTTGTGTTCGCGCATCAAATCCATGCCCGGAATACCGTCTACTTCCAATGCTACGGTATCGTCTATTACGAAAAAATCCACGTTTTACGTTTAATGCGGGAGTTTCAAGTTCTAGCATTATCTTAGAGAGGGCGAGAAATTTTATTCCGCCTATTCCCTTTAATTCGATTGTCTTGTCTATTATCTCGGTTTCTTTTTTCAATACACTGTTTTTTATTAGGCGACACTGAGCTCCTGTGTCTCCCTTTGAAGTGAGCATTTTTTCGCGAGCTTGAGGTGATGCGATATGGAAAGCGTCCACCGTTTCTTCGGGATTGATTGTCTTAACTTCGTATGTCTTCGATTTTTTAAGTGGGCGATCTTTTCTTGAATGATCAAGTAGCTAATGCTTGGACTGTTCCGTTGACGTTTCCTTTTTTTTACTTCGGTCGTTACCGTGACCATGCTAAATGTGAACGAGCATTCGTGTTTTGCTTTCAACATTTTGATGCGTTCGCGTTTCCCAAATTGTGGTATCCCACCGCTGCCAACAATTTGTACCCTGGGAGTTACGTCCACAAAAAGACTGGTGGCCGGAATGGCCGGTCGAAGACGGTTAGCTGGGGTTTTTCCAATGACGAGTAAATCTCCAACTCAGGAATTACGAATTGAAAATTATTTAATTTTATTATAACTGGGCAACATTTTATTTACAAAATGTTTAATTGCCTTGATACCGATCTGGTCGGTTGCCACTCAAAGCCTGACTTTTGACGTTTCGTTCATCTAATTGTTAACACGGTTATTAGCAATCGATTACTCTCGCACGTTCGAATTACACGATGTCGATTCAGCGATTCGTGTCGCCAAAGTCACCTCTGGAGGTGATTTACCTGCCAAAACTTCTGTCGTTTGCACAAGGGCCTGCGGCTTCTCGTTTCCGTACATAGGATATGTTCGTTTCTATACGTCTTAAAGTATGCGCTAAATACGGGGCAGAACGCTCATCTTAAATAAACCAAATCAAACGGCATTTTAATTTGTAGGGTATCGCCGATACTAGAATAAAGTAAAAATATCGAAAAATAGATGTTTGGCATGGTTTTAAAAGTTGAGTTCCAAGGTTCGTAATGTATTCCGACTTTTTCAGCTCGAAAATAAAAACTATGGCAGATATCAGAAATACTCTAGTTCGAGTGAGAACTATAGATGTGCGACTACAAGTATACCTTTCTACTGTATATCATAGAAATTGCAGCAAAACCGTTTCAATAGTTTTTGAGATATCATGGAAGCCAATTTGAAAACTTAGTTTTGAGAAAAACGCGTTTAAAAGTTCAAGTACGATTTCAACAAAGAAAATGTCGACTCACCATGAGTGTGCTATGCCGGGTCCATATAATACGCACAAACTTTTGCGATTTGTGCAAAAAGATTTTTGTCGATTTTTCGGTGCTGTCACATGGGATGACCGCCTTACGAATGAACCGTGTAGCCGTAGACTCCCGGCGCTCTTGCCATGGATCCCTCTGGTGTTCGTTGACCCGACGTTACGGAACCCCTGCTCTATGCGTTGAAGCGCTTATCTTAACTGGTCAGTAGATATACCATCTGAGCGATTCGTGGTAGCGATGGGCTTCGCGCGTTAGAAATGCTGTAGCGAGGGGTGAAAGCGTAGCAGCTCGCTCTCACTTCTGTCACTCTCGTTCCTTCGACAGCTACGAGGTATTAGTAAGGAGGCGGTAGCAGTGATGATTGCGTAGCGTAGCATGAGTACTGACGACTAGTGATGAGTACTTATGGAAAGCGATGGCTACATCCCTACCAGGTAGGGATGGAGCAGAGCTGCGCGAACTGTCGCGAGAAAGACGAATACGCGGATTTAGTCAACTTTTATCTGAAGCGGCCATCTTGCACATGCCTTGCCAAATGAGCATCAAAACGTCAATTTTCAATCATAGGAAATACACTGTTTTGCGTTCACGATGAACGAAATAATGTTTCATTCCGAGCGTAAGAATACTCTTCCTACCAATCCACACCCGTAGGTGAAGTGAAGTTCGGATTTCTATCCGAACTTCACTTCACCTTCACTTCACCATCAGAAGGGCCCGCTGATAAGCACGTGTGTCGACGAGGTGACGATTAAAAGCAGAACCGGCAATATTCACATAAGAATACACTTTTATTAATATTCCTGAGCCTTTATCACACGATAACATTTTTGTCTCCTTTAGCTATTTCAGAGTCCTAGAGGAGCCCTCACGATGGTTCGTGAGACTCTCGTGTAACGACGGGATATATAGCTACATCCCACGGACTTGTTCGCTTTAGCTTGTGATCACAGCGAGAGGGCAGCAGCTACCACACTCACGTATCACAACGCCGTGTCACGCAATACGAAACAAAAAGAATCTGCTAGATATGCAAATAAGTTTTCGTCGTGAGAACAAAAACAGTTGGGTAGAATATTTAGAGGAAAAACTCTTCCCCTAGGTCTGGTATCATATAATATTACCCTAGTAGCCTATTTTTCGAGAGCAAAAACTTAACATAACTTTAAAATGTACATCATAAGCATAGTGAACAAATGAGTGCAATAACGCGCACATTAGGGAGTGTATCTTTTCGCGTTCGAAAGGAAAAAAAATACTTCCGAAGCTATGGACTTGATTTGTCAGGCATTGCAAGAGAATGCCGTGTCCACTAGTACCGTGACCAAGGGATTTCAAAGGTTCCGGAGTGGAAATTTCGACCTCGAAGATTGCGACAGATGAGGACGTTCAAAAACATTTGCAGACGAGGATCTGGAGCAGGTGCTGGACTATGATCCTTGTCAGAAGCAATCGGAGCTTGCTACTACGTTAGGAGTTACCCAACAAGACATTTCCAGTCGGTTTAGAAGCTCGGCAAGATTGAAAAGCGAGGCCCCTGGGTTTCGCGCGTGCTTTCTGAAAGCAGCAAAGCGAGACGATGCGACACACTTTCGTCTTTGTTGTGCAAGCTGCCGTACACACACAAAGGATCTAGGTCGGTTACATTGCTGCGTGACAATGCCGAACTACACATATCAAAAAGGACCAGAGGCGCGTTGGATTCGTTGGACTGGGAAGTTTTGCCACGTCCGGCGTTTTCACCAGACTTGGCTCCACCGGACTTTTGCTTGTTCCGAACGCTCCAACATCATATGGCTGATAACTACTTCAAAACGTTCGATGAAGTAAAAAAAATCATTACAGTCTTTATTAACTCAAAACCACCATCTTTTTGCCGCCAAGGGATTCGCCTGACACGTGGGTAAATTGTGTGGAAGCAAGCCAAAATTACTTTCCCGATTAATATGTACCTCGATTTTGAGTAATTAAATAATTATTTTCACGAAAAAAGGCCGAGAACTTATTAGTACACCTAATAGAAACTATTGTCTACTATCATTGGTTTACTCAGCTCGCTGACAAAATTCGGTACCATTATAAAAAAATCAGTGCGCAGCTCCTGCATACTATCAAGGAAGTTTGAGTTATATAGCAGAATACGGCTTACGGGAGCAATAAAGCCGTAAAGGTGTGATATGAAGACAAACTTCCACTTTTGTGCTATGGTAATAGCACTGATATGTAGCAATGTACAATAGCAATGGTATATACATTTAATAGCTATGGTATGAAGCCAAACTTTCACTCCAATAGTTAGATGCCACTAGCGTCGCGTTTTCTTCCCAGTAACACGCAGATATCTTTGACCTAATAATACGACGGTAGTCGAATCTTACCACAGGGGTGAAAACTTGTCCTCATACTCCAACTGTTTCAACTTCAAGCAAAAGTACAGGCCGTCTTCTTCAATAAGACTCGATCTTTGTTGGTAGTAATTTATAGTAGCAACCGGTGTGCTGGTCTAGTGGTTAGCGTGCTGAACTCTGAACCAGTACATTGGGAGATGACGGGTTCGTAGTCTCGTAGCTGCGGAGAAAAATAAATACGCGTGTAACGTAGCTCCAGTTCTACACGGATGTCACGCACGCGGGCCGGTGCGTGTGTGTATCGTGAGTGTATGACTATAGCCTGTATTTTATTTCTCGACAAAACGTGTCTAGCTTCGAAACTGGGAAGCGAACCTGGGTCCGGCTGTATTGGTAGAGGTTTTCCGCAGTTTCCCTATAACCATGCCAGAAATGTCATGATGAATGGGATACAGAGTCGGCTGCGGCCTCAAGGTAGGAATCGAAGTGGAATATGATGGGGAATCTAATAAGGGGAAAGACCCTGTACAAATGGGAACTACAATAATTTTTTTTTTATTATGTAGGAAATTGCTTTAATTTCCTTCAAGTGATTAGATACCTAGTAATCATTTGAAATTGTCATAAAATGACTACTTCCAAGAGTAAAATTCGATGGTTGGTCTTAACAACTCGCGATGTAATTAATTTGTTTATTGCTTCTATGGCTAGGAATGGATACATATGTATCGGATAGATGTTTTTCCTCCAGATGTTCTTCAGTGGACGACTTTCCAGATGTAAATACGGAGTGTACACTGAACTCAGAAAACATATAATTTCCATAAAATGCGATGGCGCATATATGCTATACGCGCGCGCGCGTGTGTGTGTGTGTGTGTGTGTGTGTGTGTGTGAGAGAGAGAGAGAGAGAGAGAGAGAGAGAGAGAGAGAGAGAGAGAGAGAGAGAGAGAGAGAGAGAGAGAGAGAGAGAGAGACGATTGATACAGTTTACAAACCGAATTTCCGTACAATTGTGTAGTGAGTGCCGGTAATCTTTTTTTTTTCAGGCAGTTCGCTTTCGCTTGAATCATGCTAGTACAACAGGCAAACCAGCAGCCGATCGCGAGTTCAGTATATGGGTTGGCGATTTATCAACAAATGTTGATGATTATTCACTCTACAGAGCCTTTGCTGCCAAATATAATTCTATTAGAACCGCCAAAGTTATTCTGGATAGTTCGGGATTCAGCAAAGGATATGGTTTCGTTAGATTTGCTAACGAAGAGGAACAAAAAAATAGTTTGGTAACGATGAACGGATATCGAGGACTTGGAACTAAATCATTGAAAATATGTAACGCAGTTCCACGGCCATGGAACAAAATCCCTTGGTGAGTACTATCACTTTTAATGTCAGTCTGTACTATAGAGTATAGGGTACGGACATGCAATAATAACCATATAATTATTGTGTATAGACTTATTATGTCATTTGCGCACGGCATGCACAAAAATCCTTGATGACCTTCATTTTCGCTTGCAACCTGCGATATTAAGGTTTACTGGTCTTGAAACTTTTTCGTAACAATTATCGATTTAAAGAAAATTATCCTTCTGTCTGAAGTATAATGACTTGTATATAAAGAAATTGATATCTCAAGCAAGCCAACAATATTCTATTCATCAGTGAACTTTCATGATTGAAATAGACAATTGCCTACCGTGTGAATTGAGTCTCCTAGAATATGTTAAATGTCATATCAACTAGTAGGTGATATGTCTTGCACGCCTATCAATGAATATGGAATTGTGGTTAAAACAACAGCGGAATTGGTTTGGCTTTATGAACAAATGTTAGCAATTGTCTTGCCACAAAAATATTTCTCGCGTATCTATGTTACCAATAGAACCAACATGCGAATTTTAAAAATTCGATTCATCAGGCATAGAAAATTGTTCACGTTCAGATTATAAAATTTCGTATCCGCGTTCTACAAGAGTTTTACCGTATCTTTGACTGCGCACAAACTAATATCGAATAAAGGTGGAGCCTCCATTTCGAAATCACTCCATTTGTTCCTATCAGCTTACGAAGTATTGATCAGCATATAGTGGAAATGTAAAATGTTTCTCTTGCACGGAGGCTGCAGCCAATGGCAATAAAAGCTTCGCGTAGCTGCAACGATCAAATAGTCGAACATTTATTCGAGTAAAATGCTCCTGTATGCCTGTTCTTGATTCGCATGCACAGTAGGTTCCTGTGTAGAAGAAATTCTTTTTCCCCGACATAAATTCAATCGTGCTGAAATGAATTCTGAAAAGGGCCCCGATTGCTGCAGCTACGTAAAGAAATTTTGTAGTCCGTTCTGAAAAATTGACGAATAATTCATTATAACTAATGAAAATATTCATTTTGTCAAATGATGAAGAATCTTGTCCTCACATAAAGCGCTCTACGGACTGCGCATTCTAGTGCACGCGTAGTCGGGTACGCGTGCTCTGGAAGGCGCTGTTCATACCCGCAGCCACGCGTACACTGAGACCACGCGTATCGCGTGAGCCAGGCTCGCGCCGATTCATCGTCAGTCGGTTTTTTTATGCGCGTCAAACGGGAGGTGTACACTTTATTTGGACGGCTAAATGGCTCACGCGTTCCCGCCAGATTTCCGCAGCGAAAATTGCATTAACATTTAAATACTGACTCGACGTGGCTGGTGAATCGCTTCACCTCGCGTTCAGAGTCGCGACAATTCGTAAAAGTGTTGTACGCTTATCCACCTGTACGTGTGTTCAACATAGCTAGACTATGTGTACACTGGAACGCGCAGTCTGGTACAATGCTTAAGAATTTTTCAACGAGGTCAACGCAGCGTCTAACTTTTGTTAATACCGTATGCTACTCGACACCCGTTTTAAAGTGTTTTATTTTTCTATGAATGTTGGAAAAACGATTGAACCAGCAGGGCAGACGTATTGGCCACATGTTTAATAGTCTAAGCTGACAACATAAATTTTGTTACGTAAATGTCATGTTAAAGTACAAGTTACTAGAATTTACGGAACTAGAATTATATCATAAATTTAGATTCTTCCTGTCCGTCCGCTCGTTATAAATGGCTTTTTTCCTAAAATTGAACCTCAATTTCTTTAACAATTTTTCTACTCAAATGGACAGGCGAAGGGAAGTATTTAACGTTTCAACATAATTTTAGTCCCGGCTATGCGTACACATTCGTTATGTGAGAGCATGTTAAGTAAGTTGGCTCAGAAGTTTTTGAAAAAAAAATACGCGCCCGGCCTAAAAATGTGGGCCCGAGAAAAGCGCAGCTCAAGTTTCCTATGCTGTAATGACTCGTACGGCGGAAGTTACGATGAAGAAGATGTCTTGGGAAGTAGCTCTATCTTCTCTTGTCAGTCCGTACCTCTTGAGATGCGACAGATGGCTGTCCATCAGAAAGTTGTGCTCCGTGCCATTTATCATCGGCGAAAACTTTGGTATTCTGACAGAATTTTATTTCCACGATTTTGACGAGGTTTTTAAACCCTTCATTTAAAATTATAGTAAACATAAAAGTAAACATGCCCGTTATCTTTCATCGTTGTTTGAGCAAATTCTCCGATGCATCGCTCTATTAAATCGTCTGATGTCAAGTCTTTACAAATAGTCCTGGTAACTTTTAAAACTATAACGCCCGATGGTATTTGTCATGTACAAAAGTGTATTGGCTTTCTGCAGCCTCTGCTCTACGCCACGCATACCTGCTCGTAGGACTTTTAGGGCAGCCTTCGTGATGTGAGTTATCGTCGGTGGATCTTTTATGGCCAACTATGGCCCGTATAACTCTATTCATGTCTGGCACTAAATTTGCATTCCGTTGTATTGCAAAGCAGCAATGCATACTTAGTTCATTGATAACTTTGTCTGTCAATTCTTCGGCTCTTTTACACCGATAACTTAATTTTTTTGTTCTCAACATTGCGTAGTCCCGTACTTATACATTTTTCAACATGACTAACTCATGTTTTGTTCAACGACCGCCTTCGCCGTATAACGTAGCCTATACGAGAAATAGGTTTCGACACAATTCGATGTACGACCGTATTGATGACTTTTTGACTGAGTACTCCAATAAGAGTGGTGATGCTATAAGATACGCTGAAATCTCTTTTCTCCATCCTCCGTCTCCCGACACAATAAATTCTGATAAGGCATTTAGTTTAGTAACATATGCTAAAACCCATCACATTTTTGTTTAAAATTATATATTTTTACTGATGCTTGATGGTTGGATATTGGGAGTATCCTCTATGAATTTTCGTTCTATAACTCTCCCATACCCCGAGAAATAAGTGTTGAGAATGTAAAAATCGCTATATCTCGATAACTAATAGCCCGATTAAAGAAGGTTTCAAGCAAAATTTCTTTGAAATAATAAAATACGTATAAAGTTATTTGACGTCTAACCCCCTATTGTTACGTCATAGTGAATGTGTAGGAGATGTCTTCTCTCGGTTATTCCCGATATCCTCATTTGCCGTCATAACTTTATTAAATATATAAATCTAAGAATAAGACGCATAATAGCATAAAAAGGAACGTACGTACGTTCCGCACGCAGATTTGAACCACAGCGATATATGCACGATAGCCGCACCGTCAGTCATCGAATTTTCGTATCACCTTGACTTTCATCGCTACGCAGAGCCTTACCGCAATAAACGTTAAAAAGCCTCAACCCTAGATTATTAAAACGAAACATAGACTAGACGGCTCCGACGAATTTATGGATGGGGGTCAAAACTTTGAAAGGCCAAATATATAGCGACAAAGATTCCGAAATGACAGAAATAAAAACTCAAAATAACAAACGTTAAATTATTCGAAATTTTATCCTTCGACCGATGACGAAATCGAATAACTATTACACCAAAGGATTATTTATTCGAGAGCTCATTAATTCGAGAACGTGTATTCAGGTTGTCTGCAGTTTCAGTCAAACAAATACAAATTCAAACAATCTAGAACATTCATATCTCCGAAATCGAAAAAAGTGAGTATCTAATATTGGTAATACCATCCATTGGCAAAAAGCCATATATCGAAGATACAAACTTCGAATATGTAGATAGATAGGCAAACGAGCGAATGTCCAAAATAGCGAACACCGAAATAGCGAACATCAAAGAAGTGGACGAGTTGCTTCATAATGTTCTGCCGATTTTCGCTAATACGTACGAGATTCTTCCAAACTCTTTAAGGGTGGATATACATTTACAACGATCAAAAAATCATTTTCCTTTCTTTAAAGGATAACACCACTCCAAGAATTTGGGAAAATCGTTTTCTTTTGGCTTCAAAAATACTTTAGGGTCACAAAAACAATATGCAATTGGCCCTGCAGCCAATTTTTTTTGTTTAAGGTGGAATTATCCATTTTTCCGCAGCGATTCGGAGCGCGCGCTGAGCTCGTAAGCCAAGCAAATCAGCTCTAAAATGTTCATTTCGTGACAAAAGTACCATCTGATAACCGACCGTGCGATCTCACGTGGAACCACCCCTAGTAGCTTAGTTATATGTTTTCTACTCCTATTTCCCATTGCTAATGTTTTTTTATAAACAATTTAGTTTAAAAATCGTGTTTTTCTCGTTTTTTTCGTATGAAACGAAAAGTATTACAGCTATCGAAATGAACCTAATTCGGATTCTCCACTCGGATTTCCTCAATGTTTATAGGAAAGCCTTTTTCGGGATTTCTTTTTTTTTTGGAGGATTTCTTGGGATGCTGTGGAATAGATGTAATATAAATAACGAAGCTTAATAATTTGTATGTTCTAATTTTTTCATTACACAAAGACAGGTAAATTACATGGTTATTTTAATAATATACGTAGATATTAATTTATATTGGGTAATTTGAGTTTCTATTTACATTATTTTTTTTAACGAGCGCTGAAGCGAAATCGTCATCATCAATATTGCCCCTCCCATATAAATATCGAGTGTATCGTCGTCCGGCTCAACTGACATATTTGATGCTAAATTAAAGCACGTATTTTCAGCGCAGTTTGCACAGAGATTTGTACATTTTAATCCGTGTTTTACCTTTACCTGGAAATCCCCAAGGGACAGACCTGCACGCCTTGTCCAACTTATTTCACTATTGTCTTTCAAATGCCTTTTCAACAAAATTTGGAAGCACTTTTACCAATTTAACAGCATTTTTATTCAGAAATATAATATTTAAACAAGAACAGCAAAGAAATCCCCAAAAAAGGCTTTCTTAATAAACATTGAGGAAATCCGAGTGAAGAATCGGTTTCCGCAGCTTGAAATACCCCAAAATGAAAAAAAAAAGTTAAAATAGCTGCAGTCGTTCGGGAGATATCGCAATTAAACATTTCCAAGTTGCGCTGAGCGGGCTTCTGTTACTATGTATACGCCTTCTCCGTTTCAGCTGCTCTACCCCATACCACTCGACCACTTTCAAGCGCTCGGCCGTTCTTACCCATGTTCGCACGCGTTTTCAACGAACCTTTCGGCATTTTATCGAAAATCGAGGATTGACGATTGGTAGCGCAAGTCTCCTACTTTCAAAATCACATTGAAATTTAGACGATCTCCAGAGCATCGAGCGACTTTACAATTTAGGGCCGAAAAAACTTATTTTTGCAATTACGCAATTGCAATTACGAAACTAATTATCCGGGAGCGCCCAGGTTTTGCACACTAAAAGTACGCATTAACATATTATCGCACGTAAAGGCCATACGCTGTAACTTTAAAAATGGCGGAGTTATTCATTTTTCAAAAACGCTTTTTTCGCTTTTTTTTAACTCCCTTAATAATTATCGGATCGGGCTGTTCTACCGCTCATTCTCTTCGTCTTTTAATTTCCTATATTTCGTCTTTTGGGTCCATTTCGATAGCTGTAGTACTTTTCGCTTTATACGAAGAAAAAACACGATTACGGTCTTTGGGGTACAACTTGCCGCAGCCAATGTGGATTTTCAATTGGCCACAAATGCATGTTATGCAAGTTAATATTTCCATGATTCGTAAATATTGCCTCAACAGTAAATAAAATCCGATTGATAAATGAGTCATCTCTCTGAATCTGGGGTTGTGCCCATCGGCAGAATTCAGTGCGATTCATGAAACCGTACCAGTTTATTCCTGGTGGAGACTGATGTGGTAAGGATTATATTTATGACGATGTAGAACACGTAGAATGCTTCTTTGGCTTATGCCAGATTCCCTCGCAATTTGACGAGAACTCGCACAAGGGTCTCGATGAACGGCGGCAAGAACACCAATTTCCGTTTCTTCGTTAGTAACTCGCTTTTGTCGGTTACTTTCCCGACGGGTTAAGGATCCAGTTCTCCTCAGTCTACATTCGCTTGATTCATTAATACTAGTCTCACCATTCTTACTATCGTTATCTTGGGTTTGTTTGGGCGAAACATTGTACAATGTTCCGTGTACATTGTAGGTTTGGTGCTGTTGTTTACATACAAGACAATGGCAAGACTTCGGCGATAAGTGCCGAAGTGATAAGAAATTCGTGATGAGGAGATTACAATACTGCATTGATTCCAATGGCAATCACTTTGAACATCTACTGTGAATAAAGGTAATTTCACATAAAAATAAAGTTCATGTCACTTTTTTATCTTAAATGACCTTGAACGACTTTGGCCCCTAAATGTTTTTATGCAGTTTTCGATGCTCTACGAGATAGTTGAATAAAAAATGTACCGTCCCATTTAAAAAAGTGGAGGTGACTTCTACTGTGCGACAGCGCCTCCACTGAGATAAAAAAAAATGGTCGCATTTGATGACCCCTGTCGTACAGTACAACTTTTGTTGCAAACATTTTTTGGTGACGTCGATAATTACAGAGATACTCAAGGTGGCAACAGTTAGTGCCTCACCCTGTATATCGATTATATATATTTTTTTTGGTTTTCGTTCCAGGTCTTATACTTTACGAAAAAACCGTCCTCCTGTGAAGGTATTTGTAAAAAAACACGTTTTTCAAGATCGGCTCTGTCGCCGCCATTCTGTATGAAAATTATAATAATTTTTCAAATACTTTGATATGTGTTAAACAAACCCTCTCAGAAGAAATCCTATTCCTTTTTTCATACTCCCGAAATAAATTGCCAAAGTTAGACCTTATTCTCTGCCGCTAGAGTGGTGTTATCCCTCAAACGATAGAACTATATATGTAGAAATATATTCCCAAAGTTGAAAAGCGAAATACGAAATACTTCAAACACTACAGCCCGTCCACGCTATTCCTCACCGCTGCACAGTAGGAGAAAAGCCCAAAAACCTGGCCAAAACCCCAAAAAATAAATTTTCGAAATAGGGTCAGTTGAGTAGTCATTCAGGTAGAGGACTAGTAAATGCATTCTATTGTGGAAGGGAAAGCCCTTTAAGTGTATACCTGCGCCGCAGCGTCAGTTGGCAGTTAGTGTTCGTGAAGAGTGTACGTGTCACGCGCTGAACAGACGAAAATAACGCTGACTTCAAAAACCCATAACTTTAAAGTGACGGGTTTAATTTCAATTCTGCAACATGGATACGACTTCTGGAGGTATGTAGAACATGTTTTTACATCGGTTGAATCTAAAGTTTATGTATAAATGATTGAAATGTAGTATAGCCTTCGGCATAAATAAAATTGAATAATTTTGAAAACTTATATTTTCAACGGTCCGAAAAGTTATATATTTTGTCACATTTTGCAAAGCTCCTAGTCTCGGCCTTTAGTTTAATGTATAAGCTTTCGAAATTTACAAGAGTTACCTGCGGAAAACGTGCGTCTTGTCCGTTATGATTTTTTTCGCATCGTGCGGTAGCCGAGCGTGCACGCGGCACTATTGAGCAGCCTCTGCGCCTCTACCTGAGAATGGGTGAAGTAGCATCATAACGGATAAGACGGCTGTTATACGCTTGAAATAAATTATTTTAATATATATGTATGTGTATATATATATATAAATTTTCTGTGATTTAATTATGATATATACGTATGCATATATATATATATATACATATTAAAATCAACCACATAAAAATTTCTTAAATATGAATGAAATGTTATAACATTCAAATAAAATATTTGAATATATATATATTATATAGTAAGCAAAGCTTTCTTTTAACCAAATCCATGTCAATATTTTCTGTCTAATTTTCTTAAAATTATTTCAATTATTGCGGTTATTTATTTGGTAAAATAATGTACATTGTTCAAGTTTTTGTATTAATTGAACATTTTTTCTTTTCCTTTAACACCAATTTTCTACAATTTTATGTCTTTATTACAGGATCCGGTTACAAAGAATTGGTGCTGACAAGGAAAGAAGTATTTCTGATAATCAGCGAGCATTTATCCGATAAATTCGCTTCCTTGATCGAATTTATGGTAGAAAAAATTTCCAAGGACACCGGACGTACAGTTGTAGTGCCTAAGGACTCGAAACAGACTTTTTCGATACTCTTCAATCAAATGAGAACGAGGTGGCAACAAGCTCACAGAAAATCCTGTGTATTTTTCAAGAATAACGGTGAATGGCTTAGCAAGCAGGTATGTTTTGCCGCACCTACAGACACTGTAGTAACAAGCCCGGGTAATACGGGCGGCCGCCCGTCCCTTGAGTTTACAATGTCCAGTGAAAGATCTAAACGAAGGAAGACCCAAGATATTCGTACATCGTTCAACTCGGTCGAGTTAGCATACGCTACTCAGATGAGCCTTCGCTCTTCAGGACAATCCGACGCCGTAAAAGTTATTAAGGACGTAACAATGACGAGTCCTTTAAGAGCTTCCAAGTATCGTAAAGCTTACTCAGCAACGGATGAAATTACTTTATCCGAAGAGGCTGCACTTTCCGCTATGATTGAATATAAATTCTCCAAGAGTACTTACCAGGGAATGAGAAGATTACGGAAGGAAAATAACTGTAAGCTATATCCGTCTTCCGAAAAAGTGATGAAAGCAAAAAAGCGTTGTTATCCACCACGTGATGCAATCAGGATTACAGAGAGTAGTGCAGAAGTCCAACTACAGGCACTATTAGATCATACAGTTGAACGTATTTTACTCGTCCAAAATGTACTCATTCAAAGATTGACTCCAGATAATATTCGTAAAATGGACTTGATTTGCAAGTGGAGTTGCGATGGAAGTTCTGGGCAAAGTGAATATAAGCAGACGTTCAGTGATGACAGCAAATCTGATGCGCATGTATTCTTTACTTCAGTCGTGCCATTACAACTCGTGTGTTATGATCAACAATCGAAGGAAGAAATAGTTGTTTGGAAGAACCCCAGACCCTCGTCTCCACGATTTTGTAGACCGCTTAGACTACTGTTTCTACGCGAAGACACAGAGTCAACACTTAATGAAGTCCAAATTGTTGAAGAACAAATAAAGTCACTTCGTCCATTTGAAAGTGTAATAGATGGAAAAGAAATCTCCGTAATGTACAAGTTGTTGTTCACCATGATAGATGGTAAAGTTTGCAACGCTGTATCATTGACGAAATCTGCTCAACGGTGCTATTTGTGTGGAGCAACCAGCAAAGATTTTAATGCCATCGACACTGTATTGCAAAGGGAAATCAATGAAACAAATTTGAAGTTCGGATTGTCGACGCTGCATGCGTGGATACGGTGCTTCGAGTATTGCTTACACGTGTCTTACAAACTCGGCATTAAAAAATGGCAAGCTCGAAGTGCCGAAGAAAAAAAAATTACCCAGGAACGCAAGAGGGCCATTCAAGAAGGATTCAAGAAGCAATTGGGTCTAAATATCGATCGCCCAAAGCATGGATACGGCAGCAGCAATGATGGCAACACAGCTCGGCGATTCTTTGAAAATTCGACGGTTTCCGCTGCGATAACGGGGGTCAACGAAGAAGTTATTAAACGCTTGTACGTAATCCTACAAGTTATATCGTGTGGCCACGAGATAAACTGTGAAAGATTTGAACAGTATGCTATTGAAACGGCAAGAAAGACCGTTGCATTATACCCTTGGTACTCCATGCCTACTTCGGTGCACAAACTATTAATTCATGGTCCAGTGATAATAACTCATGCTCTATTACCAATCGGCCAATTATCCGAAGATGCTCAGGAAGCTCGAAACAAAGACATCAAACGATATCGAGAAGATTTTGCGCGAAAAAGTTCCAGGGTTAAAACTATGGAAGATGTTTTTCATCGGCTCTTAGTTACTTCTGATCCGTACATTTCAAGTGTCAGAAGACTACCACAGAAGAAGCTGAAGAGTTTGTCGCCGGAAGCTGTAGCGATGTTGATCGCTCCTAAAGTGACTGCTGCAGCAGACGAATTTTGCGCCGAGATTGAAGCCGTGCCGGGAGTTGTAATAGATACAAACTCGGATAATGATTCTGACTCCGACTCCGACTCCGATTACGATTTTGATTAAGAATAAAATTTTCTATTTTTGAAACGTTCCGTATGTATTTTGGAAATAAAAATAATAATTGCGTAGAATACACTGTTCACGTTTATTTTATTATGATGATTTTTTTAAATATATTAATTTATCTATTTAGCAGGATACTCGGCCATTTTGTTTATAACAATTTGCTGTAAGCTCTTTGTTGCAAGTTATAAACAATAGATATCGGATTGGTAATCAGCGACCTTGAAAACCCGTATATACCAATTTTTGTCAACATCTGGTAACTTTTTAACGTTACGTTCTTAACGTTTTAACGTTCATGTCGGCCATATTGGATCGGCCATTTTTTTTACGATAATTTGGCTTGCGGATTCGTAATCAACGACCTTGAAAACCCGTAAATACCAATTTTTGTCGACATCTGGCAACTTTTTAACATTCATGTCAGCCATATTGGATCGGCCATTTTGTTTACGATAATTTGGCTTTCAGATTCGTAATCAGCGACCTTGAAAACCCCTGTAAGCCAATTTTCATTCCCGTCAAAGGTCATTTGAGGTTTTGGCCAGGTTTTTGGGCTTTTCTCCTACTGTGCGTCAGCAGTAATACAGAGATATTTCTTTTTCCACCAGCAAGACGACGGCACCGTAATTCGGCCCTCAGATTTGCCGATGCTGTAGCTTGAAGACGGATACTTTAATCATTACACCAAAATCTATGCGACAAATATATTCCTCGTGTAATGAATAATAATTATGTGATAGAGAAGAAAGTTTACACTTTTATACATCATATTCAGTTATGCAAACAAAGTAAGATTTCACTTATCATGTGGTCTAGTACGGATCAAATCCGTACATACGGATGATTTAATCCGCCCTTTGCAAGATTATAAATTTAATATTCACTTGCATAACAAATTACGGCAGTTGATGTTATTTCAACCTGAAAGTTGAAGAGTTGGGAAGACCAATTCGTTCGTCGAGCTTTTTTTAAAAGGGTGTGCATAACCTTAAAGTTAAAAAAACATCGATTTTCAATATATTTTTTCATCTCAGGTATTGGGATGATAAAGTCGATCTATCGCACACAGATGATCTCGACATGTGACCGTTTTTTATTTTACTCCAGAATATATATAAACAACGTAATCATTGTTATTTAATCTCAAGGCTCTAGCCTCCGCACGGCTCGGTTACTTACATGATTCCGGTAAGTGGATCCAATTAAAGTAAAAAATGGAAAAATATACCTTTCGTGCAATGGTCAAGCTACAAACTCACCGGATACTCTTTTGAAATTTCATAGATTGCATACATTTCACTGTTTTTAAAGAAAAGGTCGATTTTCGACTGAAAATAACGACTTAAACGTTTATTATGAATAAACGGATGAACATATGAAAAAATCATCCGTTCAGTCGATTGAATGTCTTACAAAATATGTCCAATCAAAATTTTAAGTAAATCGAACGATTAGATTTTGAGATGTGACGTATGCCAAACTGCAAAGTATACTTTCGAGATAAACGCAAGAGATAAAACGTACTAAATCCATTTTTTCCGTATACAATTTTCGTATAAATCTTTAGGTCTGCTCAATATCGGGTTTCGGGTACGGGCGATACGAATAGGACATTTATTTTGTACCAGAGCCGTTTTTTTTTTTCGTTATCAACAATTTAATTGTTGTAATGACGATTGTGACGAAAAAGTGCATTTTGTAGAAAAAAGTTTGAAATAAAAGATGTTGGTTTTTGAATCGACAATAAAAAATGTCTCATTTTTTTTTCTAGCGCCATTAGTAATGGAGACAAGGAATATTTTTATGAGAGAGAAACGATGAGTGACAGGTGATGCGATTAATATTTCTCATGGGAGAAAAATAGATTTCACACAAAAATACAAAATTGTTTGAAAAAAAAATGGCATTCCGCGTCTACAGAACCAAAGTCGATTCAATTTCCAACACGGTGGGCCTGGATAGAAGTAGTTGAAAAATGTCATCATAGAGACAAACAATATTAAAACTCGAAATCGAACGATAATTCATACTGAACTCTGGGGCACGGCGAAATTACAATAGCCGCGAATGGACTAGGCGCTGGCATTGCCGCTTCCATCTGCTTGTCGCGGGTCTCATGGGGCCGCGAAAGTCACCGAGAAAGGTCAAGGTGTTATGTCCAGAAGGAACGATTTTATTCCATTTTTGGGTTCGTCAAATATTATGAAATTAGGTTATTTACCTTTTTACGGGACAGCCGCACGTGCCATACGGGCCCGACAACCTCTTCCGTGGAATTGAATTGGAACGGGAAACAAGCAATAAATCATAGTTGGGTTAAACATTAACCAGCGATATTTATTGTGTAATTATGTTTACTTACAAACCCCTCAGTGTATTGAGTCAACGAATAATCGCGCCCTCGCGCGGGAACAGGTTCCGCCACGCCCTACCTCTCACTCTTTCACTCTTCCGCGGGGACAATTCTCCCCACGTTTCTCTCCCAAACACCACTCGTTCAAACTTAATGGTCCTCTAATTTCGATCGGGGCTTAGCACAGACCCCGCACCTTTAATATACTGGCTCTACGTATGTAATTAGTACACCGTAAAATTGTAAATAAAAGTATGATTGTGCTAGTAACATGTGACGTCTCCGTGCAGGTCCCCCGGGTCGCTAACCTGGTCTTACTACACCGTCGCGAGCTTCGTTGTTACTAGGATTTTACTAGTATAGACAGACGTCTTAGTGCGGGTCCGCCGGGTTGCTAGCCTGGTCTTATTACACCACCGCGAGCACTGCTATTATTAGGAGTTTTTTCCGACTCCATGAGCGAACAGTGCCAAGCGCCGGGTTCTTTTTGGTTTAAAACGTTCGGGAACAGGTATTTTTTTTTTTTTGAATATGTTCAGGGGTGTCCCCTGAATGTAAATCCAAGTGGGCGTCGTGGCTTAAGGTTCACTTCAGTCAGCCGCCATCTTGAAAAACACGTTTTATTAAATATCTCGCGAACCGCGCATCGTACGACAAAAATTGTGGAGATCATTATTGTAGATAATAATATTTGCCATCTTTTTTGTTTAAAACTTTTTTTGTATAACGCATAGATTTTTAATTATAGCGTTCCAAACTTTTTTCAATATGGTTTTTGCTAAATACTTAGTTAATGGTCAATGATAAATTAAAAATGGTGGTAACTGAATTGTAGAGCATGAAATTTCCTATAAATTTCATTTGAAACTTTTCCCGTAGTATTTATAGTTTAGGAGCTGCAGCTTGGAAAAACTTGCACCTCGTACATTATCAGTGGCAATATTGCTCGTTGTATACGAGCAATATTGCCGTACGAGCAAAAAATTTCATAACGCATAAAATGGCATAAAGTGTTCAAAAAAATGTCAATGCAGCTGTGTAGCGAATGAATTAAAATTATAAATAGTGTGGAGAACAACTAATAATTTATCGATCTTTATTGTTACTTAAAACGGTATAATCATACAAGAAGGTCCATGTGGCAAAAAACAATAGTACATAACGCTACGTCGTAAGAATTGTTATTGTTATTATTAATATTATTATTATTAATTAACGTTATGCTTGTATAATGCTATTTTATATTGTACAGTATTATTTTATATTGTATATTGTAATGTGGTGTAATATTAATAATGATTTCTTTTTTAATAGAAGAATATGAAGGTTGGTATTCGATTTGAATTTTTTATTTTTTTGAATTCAACGTGAATCTGAGTTTTTTGGAAAATCGCTAAACCGTTTTAATTGTTGCAAATTTTGTAAAATACTGTGTATATTCGTCAGCACTTTATTTTCTCTTTCGAAAATTGTTGTCGAAATCACTGAAATAAAAAGAATTTTACAAATGCTACTTCAAAAAAACGGACTCAGACATTTGTTATATAAAAAGTGGCGCATTATTTTACGGGGCGAGTCTTATTTTTTTTTTATGTTGACGGAAGACACTCATCGTCTTGTGAATCTGTCTCTTCTGCCTCCGCCATATCCGAAGGAGACGAATCGAAGGTTGGGTCTTCTTCGTTTTCGTTTTCGATGGCATCTAGTATGTCTGGCACGTTGTCGCATGTTTGGCCACTGCAATTGGAGCAAATAATTGAACATTTCAGACCAGCTTTTCGGCATCCGCAGGCAGTTCCGCAATTTTTGGTGCATTTGCACGATATTATTTGCAACAAACTCGACGGTGCGGGAGCCATAGCAGTTCGAATTGGTTCAAGTCCTTGTGCAGTTCGCTTCCAACCCCATTTTTCAGCGTCGTGATAAAATTCAAGCCAAGTTTGAACCTGGTGGTACACTCTGAAAGAATGGTAGCGTGCCGTATCTCGTGTTGGAGGTAGAAGTGATAAATTCAACCTCGTCTTACTCGCCAATTTCCCGAAGCATTTGTAGCGAAGCGAGTTAATAGAGACTTCCGATTCGTCACCTCCGTACAGCGCAATAAAAAAACGTTCTCCGGCGCGAGCAATTATGTTCGGATCAACGTTATTTTCGGTGAACAACTCCACGGCTTTCAATAGAGAATCGTTCTTTTGTAACGTTGTGAGAACTTTGGATTTCCCTACTTTATATGCAGCTGCTGTCGTGTCGCAGCCACTGAAAGCGTGGAGGAACAAAATGTTGTCCCTAACACTCTTACTGTAACGGCTATCGAGACAATTGGGGCCGTATAATGTCTCCGGAGTGCGTCCTTTTCCAGGCTTGCGAAAGAAAATATCGTCGTGTCCGTTCGCCAATCCGGTTAGCAATACAAGAAGATCGACGTCCTCGCCCACAATAGTAACACAATCGTAGCTCGAGGACATTTGTATGGCGGTTTGTACGATCAGCGTGTCGGCATCTTCTCCGGCTTGTTCGACGAGAATCCCGGATTGTTGAAATTCTTTCTTCTCCTGGTTAGTTGTCGCAATCATAGTCTCGGTGATTATAATATCTATAGAGGACTGTGTTTTAGATCGACGCAGGCGTTCGGAGGACTTCGTACCAAAATTGACGACGTCTTCTGGATATCCATCGAAAACTATTACAGTGTTTGCACCGAAATGGTTTCGAACGTACTGTACGTATTTTCGACAAAGGGTCAGGAACGACACGTTGCGATCCCACACAACTCGATGCAGAAGAAATCCGCCGTCCACGACTACCATCCTATTTGACCCAAGATTTGTAGTGGCTGGAAGCGATGTGAAAGACTTGTAGAGCGTAGATTTGGTACCGTGGCGTATTCCTGCTTCCGTAAACAACGATAAAGGATACGGTGCAAGCTCGTACGTTAAATGCTTCTTCAAATCTTCTGATGTTTCTTTCGAAATACACATTCTCTGGAACAGAAGTAGCGGGTCGATGGGGACCGATACCGAGTTGATCTTGATGCTGCTGCTAACAGTTGCTAGAGGAAGCACCTTGTCGCTTCGTTTGAACTTGTAAGAGTTCAAATCTTTCCCCACCATGCGGTTAACCATTTCAGCACCAATTTCGTGGCAGCGATAACAGTTAATGCTCGCATCCTCGACGACTCCTGTGCTGATGGACTGCAACTCAGTGCCTTCGAGGAAAGGATAATGTTCTGTGAGCCAATTGTCCAATTTTTCGACATCAGCGTTGTCGCGCGTAATCCGTGAGCTTCGAGAATCCACGTGCTGCTCTGTTGTAGCGCTAAACACGCCACAAAAGTTTTCGACTTGTTCCGAAACATTCTGCATGAAAACCATTCCCATCGTCCACCTACAGTACTGAGGGTACTGTGAGTTATTCCACGTCCCTGAGTGAGACCACCAGACGTTTTCATGGATCGCATCAACGTCTGTTCAATTGTCATATCCGACATAATCCCCGACCAAAATTTATTCGTGCGCCTTATCGTAAAGTAGCCGTTTGTCGTGGATCTTCGAAATTCGTCTTCAGGCATTTTTTTGCCCAAATCAGCCATGTCCTGAAGATACATGTGAGCGGCTTTCGCGTAATTGAAGTGACCACTCGCATGGAAGTACGGCAACATTTGTTGAATGGTGTCGAGGTGGATATTCCAGTTTCCTGACCCCTCACCTTCACTGAAGCGCTTTACTACGGTGACCATGCGAAAATATTCGAGCCATATCTTCGCAGTGGGGCCTCTATGTTTCAATTTTTTTCAATTGCTCGTCAAAATTAGTACAAGCGGCTTCGATTTCGATGTCTTCGGCTGCTGTGAAAATGGAAGATCTTTCAGGACTGGCGATTACGAAGTCCATTTCATCACGTTCCTCGTCTGTGAAGTCGAGGCCATCCATAATTTTTTTGGCCAATGCGAGATGGGTTAGTACGTGTGCTCTGACAGCCCTGGAGTATGCATGACCGGTCATGATTTTGTCAACGCTGTTGGTAGCGTAAATACTCTGAAAGAGATCTGCGAGCCCACTGCCTGCCATGATGTACCCTATCGACCCTAGGAAGGACATCAGTAGATGGGAACCTCCAAGACGAACAATTACATTTTTCACTGGAGAAGTTGGGTCGGCACCGTGGA
>OX632363.1:7233685-7306185 GCA_951751655.1 Ophion costatus
ACACACACACACACACACACACACACACACACACACACACACACACACACACACACACACACACACACACACACACACACACACACACACACACACACACACACACACACACACACACACACACACACACACACACACACACACACACACACACACACACACACACACACACACACACACACACACACACACACACACACACACACACACACACACACACACACACACACACACACACACACACACACACACACACACACACACACACACACACACACACACACACACACACACACACACACACACACACACACACACACACACACACACACACACACACACACACACACACACACACACACACACACACACACACACACACACACACACACACACACACACACACACACACACACACACACACACACACACACACACACACACACACACACACACACACACACACACACACACACACACACACACACACACACACACACACACACACACACACACACACACACACACACACACACACACACACACACACACACACACACACACACACACACACACACACACACACACACACACACACACACACACACACACACACACACACACACACACACACACACACACACACACACACACACACACACACACACACACACACACACACACACACACACACACACACACACACACACACACACACACACACACACACACACACACACACACACACACACACACACACACACACACACACACACACACACACACACACACACACACACACACACACACACACACACACACACACACACACACACACACACACACACACACACACACACACACACACACACACACACACACACACACACACACACACACACACACACACACACACACACACACACACACACACACACACACACACACACACACACACACACACACACACACACACACACACACACACACACACACACACACACACACACACACACACACACACACACACACACACACACACACACACACACACACACACACACACACACACACACACACACACACACACACACACACACACACACACACACACACACACACACACACAGCGAGTCCCACAGCATCTCTTATTATATGTAAATATATATGTAAATGTAAATTTCTCTCTCTGCTGTCCATCCCTGGCCCTGGCAGAGAGAGAGAGAGAGAAAAAGAAAGTAAAAAAATGTAAAAAAATGTGTGTGTGTGTGTGTGTGGGTGGGTGCAAATATATTGACGAGTCTGTATATTATACACAGGCTAGGAAATGGAAAAAAGAAAATGAATAAACGCAGACACACGCACGCACGCACGCACGCACTCGCACATCCGGATATATTATATAAATAATACTGTTGGAATGTTAAGAGGGGGAAATTTCGAACGACCCGAAATATATACTACACTCATAGGCGCATAATTGAATATACAGCATTACATTTCGTTATAATCTCATTTACAGCGTAATAGCTCCTAAACTATAAATACTACGGGAAAAGTTTCCAATGACATTTATAGGAAATTTCATGCTCTACAAATTAGTTGCCACCATTTTTAATTTATCATTGACCATTAACTAAATATTTAGCAAAAACCATATTGAAAAAAGTTTGGAGCGCTATAATTAAAAATCTATGCGTTATACAAAAAAAAGTTTCAAATAAAAAAGATGGCAAATATTATTATCTACAATAATGATCTCTACAATTTTTGTCGTACGATGCGCGGTTCGCGAGATATTTAATAAAACGTGTTTTTCAAGATGGCGGCTGAAGTGAACCTTAAGCCAAGACGCCCACTTGGATTTACATTCAGGGGACACCCCTGAACATATTCAAAAAAAAAAATACCTGTACCCGAACGTTTTTAGCCAAACCTACTTTTTTGGTTGGGGCTCTTGGACTACAATCGGAACTAACAATATTCACCGCCACCGGACTGATGTTAGCTCAGTGGCTATCTCTCCGGTGTGGGGTTTTGACAACATCCACGGAAAGTTGCCTCGAACTCCGCAGATCAGGCGACGCTTGATTCGATCAGGCACATCCGGTCTTACTTTCGGCGCTTCCACACCCGACACCGCACAGAGAAACGAAGCGACGGAGCCGTCAGAAAATAATGAAAATAATAATAACCCAAATAATAATAATAATAATAACCCGTTAATAAAAGATAAGGAACATTAAAAATTTACTGAACGTGACATAGGCTGATGTTTCGAGAAGACAAAAGCATTCGAGTGTGCGAGCATGACATGACAGATGCATGTCGAACGAGCTTCGTGCGTGTGTAGGTCCCGCCGAGTCGGTGAAAGACGATCCAAATCGTCGCAAAGAGCTGGCCATGAGTAAATAATGAAAAACGCGGTCATTATGAGAGACTCGACGACCAGCCAAATGATTCGAACCGCGCTGCGTGAATGTACCGTTTACGGAGCTAGAAAAACGGTTTGCTAATTCTCGAAGTCTTATTTGACGGGCCAAATTGGAAAACAAAGAACGCGTATCGTTAAAAAAAATAATGCGACCTTAAAAATTCTCAGAAAGTCGGTTCATCGTAGAGTTTCTCGGCAAGAAAAAGCGATTTAGAACGTGGTTTAAGGGGTTAAATTACGAAAAGGGACGCCTATAACATTTTTGGCTGAAAACGATTCCAACAACATCGTCCAACCGTTCTGAACGTTACGTTTTCGGGTGCGGATAAGCTCATTTGCTAGCGCTTGATTATCTACAACATTATTTAAGGGGTTCGTGTAGGAGAAGAGTAATAGCAAATCTTATTTCGAATTGAATTACAGTATTTTCACGAGATAGGGTATGTGAGGGGAGGGGGGATTTAAGGCGTCAAATAAAGAAACGTAAAACATTTGCGGTTTAACTAATGCATAGCTTAAAATAATTTCTGAGAGTATGGAATGGAATAAACATGCGGGGAATGAGTATGCTCTTTTTACGTGGAAAACAGCGGTTTAACTTAAATCTCGACTGTGGAAGCTCATTTAACGGAGAATTTGTCCTTGATTGAGCAGCGGGAGATGTTAGCGGCTCAACATGAGCAGCTAGAAGAAGAGGAGGGATGCCTCTATGGACCGGGCATTGCCGATTACCGGTAATTATAAACACATTTGTGTAAACACATTACAAAACTTCAAACGCGTTTTTCTTAAAAACACGTTTTTAAAAATGGCTGACATTCTCCTGACCGCTGTAATTAACATATCGACCTGAAATTTGGAGAGCATACTCAGAAAATTTGTCTTCACGGAATGACGGATCGTTTTTTTCGATAGATACATTGTTGCATTTATTTATCTTTTTATGCGAAAAAAAACGCGAAAATTCGATTTTTTTTTATTGCCGCCATTTTCCAAAATTTATACTAAACGAAAAACCCATCCGTCATTCCATGACCAAAGGGTCACAGATTGATAATATGCTTTGATTTTGTAATTCAGATCAACAAAGAAGGGGCAGTGATGTCAGCCATTTACCTCCCGCGATTTGAGGATCTGTTTTCGCGGAGCTGCAACGGCCGCCATTTTGGTCTTTTTTTCAAAAAAAAAATTTTTTTAACGTTCTGTATATCATGAATAAAAGCAAGAAAAAAACCGCACTCAAAAAGCTTTACTCGTTTCCTTTAAAAAAAATAAAATGTAAACACCTGAAATATGGGACTCCAAGAACAAAGTCTTCCTTAAGGCGTTATAATGAGGAGGGCTATTCCTGCTAAATTTGTCTTATTTTATTAAAATTGAATGCGGTGCATCTTTCAGTTTTGAGGGCGGGTCAGCGCAATGGATTGATTTTGTCTTTCGAAAACATCACTTAAGGGGATTAATTGGATAGTAAGCAAATGACGATCTCAGAGTTACCGTTAAGGGATCATCACAGTTTAAAAGGTTCAAAAAATCAATCTATTTTCCATTATCCGATAGTATACACGGTTATACTTCGGAATTATTTCGGTCGCCCCAGCCTTTCTTAGAGAAAGTGATTGGAGCGTGAGACGTGGCGCGGATGGTGCGGGGTTCCTGGCGCGCCGTCCGCGCTAAGTCTCACGCTCCAATCACTCCCCCCCGGCTCCCCGTTCAACCGTTATACCTTTTGTCAAAAAACCGCTATTTCTTTTGTAAAAAAATACAACTCATAAGCATGCTAAGGACGACCCAAAAAAAGCGCAATGAACACTAAAGTTGTTAACAAATCGTTCCGAGTATTATGGCTTAGCAGTTCGTCGAAACTCCGATTCCATGGAAGATATGAGGAAAGCGATATGGGTGACGTTTTATTTCAAAAGCTCGACAGATGCAGACACCCAGCATCAGTTTTGTCCTTCGAGAGAAGATTTGTGGTGTGAATGGCACAAAGCGAAGGCCAAGGGATTTCCAGAAAAATATTCTCATCCACCAGCACTCGACGACGATGTCCAAGACGTTTTGAAGCCGATTTACGGAGATTTGACAACAGACGATTTGTTAGAGAGATGTACGGCCGCAAACACTCAAAACAATAATGAGAGTTTCAATCATTGCGTGTGGTAACTCGCTCCCAAACCTATATTCTGTGGGAAAGAAACTGTGGAAATTTCTGCGTATTGTGCAGCGTGTACCTACAACGAGGGATATGATCCAATACTAAAAATCCTCGAGACAATAGGAGTCACTATAGGACCGGCAGCCGCGAACTTCGCCGCTAAGTACAAAGCAGAGCACATCGCAACTGCGACCTGTTTTCAGCTTCGTAAAAGTTACCCATTTTGATCTCGATGATGTGAAACTTTGTAAAGACGCGTAATCAGATGAAGAGTATGTGCAAATCAACTATTGCACCGTGTTTCATCCATTTAATGAATTCGGCCAAATGTACAGTTATTGAGTCGGGATTCTGCAGTGAGCCAGCTATCAACGTCGACCACCTGCATTTCAGGGGTTAAAGAAATAAGGTGGTGTTAGTCTTTTCGTTTCATCGTAAAAGAAGACTTGATACGTTCATCGATATTTGGCGGATTTGCCGCACTCAGGCACAAGAAAGCAATTTTGCTTGGTCGCCAAATACGACTGTATTTAAGGTGTTCTACTGGGGGTCCAATTTGAAGAAAGGGTAGCGGTGAGCATTTTGCTTAAACTGGCCGTGAGGGCTTTTACGATGAAGGGTTGGTGTACCAATCCCTCGTGCACCGACCTAACACACCCAGGTTTCGACTTTTCAAAACCGCACTTGAGAGGTTAAGTTGAAAAAATGACGTGCGAATGTTTCGTTTCAAAGTGCAAATTTCATTTCTGTTTAGTTTTTTTGTAGAAATCGTTACGTTTTCGGGCGTGGAAAAAGCGCGTGGGAAGGTGACATTCAACATTAAACTAAATTGGTGGTGCGTACTCATGCGAATAACGGTAAATACATTTTTTTGTGCGGAGAAGTAGAATTTGCATTTCGGAACTTGCACTGAAGGGGTGGCCATGCCACTGCAAACCCTGTCGGTGGCTGTATCCAATTTTATATTCCACGATTATAATGGGAAATTATGTCAAAGGGTCTCGCAATAAGGTGTAACCATCGTCTCGCAATAAGGTGTAACCAAGGGCGATTTCGTAATTCCATCGGTTTCTGGTGCTTTAAACAGACATAAATTGGTACCTTCCAAATTTCTCATCGATTTCAACCGACTTTCGATAAAAGTGAGTGGATATTGTGGGCAGCGGAGCGTGATCAATTTAGATTTCATCCCGTTTTTGGTCAGCGCAAACGGAGTATTTGACCGCCGCTAGAAGACACGAGTTCAATCATGGAATTGTTATCTGCGTGGCAAAGATGAAATCAACGTCTGGCTCGATGTTTCGGCATGAATTTAAACTTTTTTTAAAATACTCATCATTAAATATATCGATTCCATTTTATTTTGAGATAATAATGGCCGAGAAGTAAGAGGTGCGTTACTGAAACGGAGCCTGAGCCATTATCCGCTGACACCAAGAAAATAAAGATGAAAACATACTCCGACCGGTTTTCACATATTCTATCAGACATTGCTCAGATGATTCGCCCAAATTCGTTTTGGATTGTATTTTATTTCGGGTCAGAGGGAATAGATCATTTGACCGGTGCTCGAAGATACAAGTTTCATCATATAATCACTTTTTACGCGATCAAGACGAAATCGACGTCTGGCTTGATGTTACGGCATGAGTTTAACTCTCTTCGAACATAATCACCATCGAATTTATCGAATTCATTTGATTTTGATTTCATTTTGTTCCCAAAATAAAATTGGCACACAGTGTGCATTGAATATGACCCGTTAAACGATGTACTGTACTATCGCATCTTAGAGAAATCACTTCCACGCCCAACGAGAAGGGTCGGTTCAGTCGATTTTTGATCAATTCTTCGAATCCGTTAAAGCAAGACGGAAGGTGGCCACGTTTTAATTTGCCCGGTTAAATCGGGCTTTCGAAAGGTGAGGCCCGGCCGAACTGCTTTAGAGGATTGGAAGATTGAGTCCAAGTGATATTGATTCCATTTAAATATAATTCTAAGTTCCTCATTTTCTTACCGTCCAAATGAACTCCTTAAGCGATGGTTTCGAAAGTCAAAATCTATCCGTTGCGCTTTCCTGCCCCCAAAACCGCAAGATGCACTGCATTCAATTTTAACAAAATAAGATGCATTTAGCCAGATAACCCTTCCGAATATAACACCTTAAATGAGCTTCCGCGGTCGAGATTAAGTTGAACCGCTGTTTTGCACGTAAAGGAGCATACTCATTCCATGCATATTCCATTCCATATTCTCACAAACTCTTTCAAGCTGTTCATTAGTTAAACCACAATGCGCTTACTCGCACCCGAAAATGTAACGTTCACTTCGCTCGAACAAAGTTGTCCGATTCATTTTCAGCAAAAAATTGTAGGCTTCGCTTTTTGCAATACAACCCCTTAAACCCCATTTTGAATAGCTTTCTCTTGCTGAGAAACTCTAAGATGAATTGACTTCTTGAGCGTTTTTAAGGTCGCATTCATTTTTTTTCGACACCCTTTCTTTGTTCTTCGATTTGACCCTCTAAATCAGGCTTCGAAGAGTAGCAAACCGCTTTTTAGTTCCGTGAATGGTACATTCACTCACCGCGGTTCGAATCGTTAGGCCAGTCGTCGAGTCCCTCATAATGACCGCGTTTTTAATTATTTACTCATTGCCAGCTTTTTTCAGTGATTTGGAGTTTCTTTCACCGATTCGACCAGACCTACATATACACGAAGCCCGTTGGACATTCATCTTCCATTTCATACTCGCACGGTCTTATATTCAGGTCTTGAAATGACGGTCGTCTTTGGTAGGCGGCGAGTGGGCCGCTTAGCGTCCAAGCTTTTCTTTCTTATCGCCGCAACCGTGTGTCGTTGTGATGGAGGGCAGGATGAGACTAACCTGAACCGATGATAGAATGTTTCATCGTATAGGCGTATGTGCATAGTATAACAGTTGAAAACCGTCCACGCGTATGAAAAAAGTTGGATACGTCTAAATAACTGTTATTGACAGTTTAATTCCGTGACAAAGCCGAAGTCCTGTGCGGTACCTCAATGTAAAACGAAGTTCAGGGATAGATCAAAATGCTCGATATTTAAAGTGCCAAAAGACATCGAACGTTTAAAAACCTGGCACGCAGCGATTCCCGGAGTGGAGTTAAAACCAACGCAGTATGTGTGGGAAAAACATTTTAAAGAGAAATTAGTCCTCAATGAGTCGATAAAACGCGATGGCGAGCGAGAGGTTATTGCTTAAAAATTTACTTTTTTCCCAACCCATTTTTAAGTCGTCAAGATTACTATCGTTTTCGGCAAATCAGTTTGAAATCTTCAAGATTGTTGTCTCTTTCGTACACGATATTGGCGTCCCTTTCGCACGCGATATTGCTGTCCCTTTCGCACCTGTCCTATACGCACCATGCGGCCAAAAATCGAAGCAAAAACTAGACGCTTAGCGAACCTTCCTGCACTACCGTCGCCTGCTTAACATTTCTCGGTAACTTTCGCAGCCCCATGACAGCTGCGAGACGAAGATAGCAGCAGAAGCTCCAGCGCCTACTCCATTCGCGGCTATTCCAACTTCGCTGTTCGTCAGAGTTAAGATTGAATTATTGTTCGATTTCGAGCTTTTGATATTGTTTTTCTCTATGATAACATTTTTTCAATGACTTCTATCCGGCTCCTCCGTGTTTGAAATTGAATCGAGTTTGCTTCTGTGAGCGCGAAATAACGTTTTTTTTTTTTCAAGAAAATTTTATTTTTTTCGGCGAAATCAAGTTTTCTCACATGGATCCTATATTTTTTTCCCAGAGGGCTCGAAAACATATTTACAGCCCACCTAAACAAACCCAAAATGGCTGCTCAAACATTTGTAAAAATAGGTGGCCACCCTTAAATTGTCACTCTGTATATAATTTCAAATTCGTATTGAGTAGGGACAAATATTTTGAGACGTATGCATTCGTCGAAACCTGGGGAATCGCATCCATAGCATTACTTACATCATACATTGTTTTAAAACTGTTTATTACCTATTTATGAACTTGAAAATTCAATTTTTTTATTATGTTGAACAAATCGAACAACATCTAGACTAACGAAATCATCAAAGAAATTTTTATTGAATTAATTGGTAATCCAAGCATTCATATAACCCCTTATCACGTTATTATCACTGACATCGAAGACAAGTATATCCAATCGATTACTATTTTTCTTTACAATTTTTTATTACAATATGTTACACAATATCTAATAGAATCGAACAGAAGGTTAATGAAAACAGAACACGCCGTTTCTGAAAACATTTAGGCTAATTATAAAGTGTTGTAAATATAACAAAAAGAATTCACTCTCTATAGTTATTACATCGATGTGTTAGCAGGGTGACTTACTAACCCTAGGTAGTGAATTATCATTCTTTAATACTCGCACGGTGGATTGATTTAGATAATAGGTCTCATTGGCCCTGCACGGGGTCGCCGGAAGCGATATGAGTTTTCGATTGTCTTAAAATTTCTGATTCGCAATACGCAAAGATGTATATTTTTTGTCTGAAGGATTTAAGAGAACTCAATATTTTTATCCTTTCGACACTTAAAGCTCTAAGAATTTTTTGTTACGTATCTTAGACGGGAACCTCCACCACATTAATTTTCGGCCAATGAGAGCCCCCGTAAAATTTACTTTAGATCTAACAAGGCCCGTTTTTTACATTGCACAATCGCTGTAACCCTCATAAGAGGTTAGAGCCGTGAAACTATTGTAAAACTGTGTATATTGATAATATGTATACAGGGTGTCCCTCTTATCCCTGCCACCCGAAATAACTCGGTAATTATCGACGTCACAAAAAAATGTTCCAGACCAAAGTTGCACGGTGCGAAGGGGGCCATCGAATGCGACCGATTTTTTTTTCGGTGGAGGCGCTGATGCAGCTCTACTTTTTTAAATGGAATGGTACATTTTTTTCAACCATTTTGTGGAGCACCTCAAGCCGCTTAAAAAATAGTGGGGGTCAAAGGCGTTCAAAGTCATTCAAGGTCAGTGTCGATGATTCAAATCTAAATATCTAAGATCACTACCGAATATTTGATAGTGATCCGAGATATTTAGAATTGCATTTCATTTTAATAGGTGTTCGAAATTAGCTTGAAATGAGAGATAACGGAGATCGTAGTCATCGACAACACTACGAATACCTTCTGTTGATTTACCAACCCGCGTTAATCTGTATCGTATGTAGTTCAATCGAGGTCGTCGTTCAGTTTGATTTCGAGTTTGGATAAGAGCTATTCAGAATTTGAAATTGTACCGGCAATTCGAAAAAGTGGACATAATACTGTGTTACGGTGAAGCAAGAAAAAAATCCATAAGAGCGCGTTTGTTGTATGTTGAGCAATTTCCAGATCGACAGTGTCCAAGCCGGTGAACGTTTGACGCGGTAGTCACGTCATTTCGCGCGACGGGTAGTGTTAATCCTGCTGAGAAAAACCGTATTCAAACGCGAATCACGGAAGATGCAGAAACTGATATATTGGGTGCCATTATTGTAAACCCTCGTGTTAGTTGTAGCACTCTGTCAAAACAATATCCGATTTCGAAATCGAGTGTGTGGAGAATCCTTAATCGTCATCGTTTCCATCTGTGAGGGATTTTCCGTCAATTCAGCCACTTTTTTTCGACCATCTCAGATCTGCCCCATAATTGGTTATTTCAAAGTACTACTAAAAGGCATTCTGTGTGAATTTTTTTAGATTTTTTCATTCAACATTTTAGAAAATGCCGTTTTTTTCCAAATGAATATATCTCGGAAGCTAGAAGTAACTGAAAAAAATGTATAAATGTCGGAGAAAAAACAGACATCACTCGCAAACTTTGCGTTCTATGTGTGGGGCGCATGTTGAGCCATTAAAGGAACGTTTTATTCACTTGAACTAGAAAGATATAAGTATTCAAATATTTTTCTTGACAGGACCCGTCAACTCTTCTCGAGATCTCTCGAAAGATTCCTCTTCGTTCTTCTTTTCTTATTAAACAGATTCTTGACAAAATTAATGGAAAAAAGCAACGACAGCCCTGTTTTCCTATCATTGACACGGCCAGACTGACTATCACACGTCTTCGTGTGTTGTATTTGTTTTTTCTGAAAATAAAAGGAACTTTCCTTTTTTTAGACTGCTCGGCCTTCCTGATCTTATTATTATTTTAAATATCATACAGTGCTCTTTAACAAATTCATGAATTTTGAGTACAAAATTATGAGAATCGATCGGGTGACAAACCATTTACATAACCCCTTTATCATATAAATGATTATCTTTTCATAAAATCAGGAACTATTAGTCTCCTCAAAAGACTACATTCTTTTCATGAAATTTTCATTCTTATTCAAAGACATGTAATCTCTACATAAAATTGCCAATTATCGATTGGACTTCACATTTTGACTGCATGACAACAGGAAGTTGTCCACATATCAACCCTTCAATACACAGTCGTCTCATGCGACAGCACCACACCATTAGCCGTTACATTGCACCGTCTCCGCTCACCGAAATGAGTTAGGTTCTTTGTGACTTGCAACTAATAAGCATAATGAATGTGTGCTTCTAGATCATGATCAAACCACGAAGGGAATGACAATCATTTTCTGTTCAAATACTCTCAAGTATTTATCAAGTACTCGTAATCAACAAGCACATCAAATAGCATGTCTCAGGAAATCGATTCAATAATAATGTTTTTTTTTTTAAATTTAATACCTGAAGTACTGAGTGACACTTCAGAAGATTCAGCAAAGCAAATATCTAGTTCAGAGGGTACTGAGCAATCGGGCATCGGGCAATCGGGCTCGAAGTCGGTCGTGAGCATATTTATACGTTCGATTACAATTTAAAGATTTTAATATGTACGGATCTCCATCTAATACTTCAGAAATGCGGAATGGACCTCTAAATTTTGAGTCTACTTTCGTTTGATTTTTTTCATGATTTTTAATTAAAACGTAATCCCCAACCGAAAATTTAGAAAGATTTGCTTTTCCGGCGCCAAATCGAGATTTATCCATTTGGGCGTTAATCTCGATTTTATTGGCTGCTTGCTCTCTGATTTCCGATAAGTCAATTTCTTTTTCATCGTCAGTTATCAGTAGTAAATTTAATGATCTACTGTCTCTACTGACAGTATAGTTCATTGCCAGTTGAACCTCTCCAAGAGAATCTTGCCATGATCTAGTAATATCCACTTCAACAGAAGCGAGCATATTTTTGAGTGTACTCATAACACGCTCAACTTGACGATTGCCCCGGCTAGAACCAGTAGCAATCAAATGAAGGTTGATGCAGGGGGAGTTACAAAAGTCGCGAGAATCTTTATTTGCAAAGCATCTTCCATGATCAGCAATTACGCGAACCGGTGCTCCAAATAAAGTAACAATTGCCTTTAAAGCGGTTATAGCACTTACAGCGTCGACATGGAGAGAATGGTGAAGGCAAACGAAGATGGTAAAGGCATCAATAAAGACAAAAACATATTCTTTAACATTATTTTTGCCACTGATTTTCCCGGTGACGTCGATATGGAGGGTATGCCAAGGGATACTTACTTTCGGAATTGAATGTAATTCAGCTTGAATTTTACCGGAAGAAGATTTCGAAGATGAAAATCCAGCCTTGGCTAAAGCTTCCAAAACGATCTTAAGCTTTTGAATACCCTCGATAGTTGTCTTTGATGGAATGAGAATATCATCCGTATAACAAATAACAGAGGTATTTGAAGAGTATGTGGCTTCCGGATTGAGGCCGTGTTGAGAATCAGCGTTGTGCCGACGTTTCGCAAACGTTACAGTCTGCATCATCAGGGCTGAGAGCTCCGATACTGAAGCTCCCGTGTCTCAGGCATTTTTCTAGGAAACACCGAGAAGGCTTGGAAATCCGAAAACATCCGGACAATCTAAACAGAGATGGTGGATATCACGTCAATCCCATTTGGCACACCGTCCTCCCGGTTTTTTAATTGACCGGCCGATCAATTAAAACATCTGATTGGCTGGTGCAGTGATCTGGAACGATGACTGCAAGTATATAAGGAATGCCTGAGACACGGGAGCTTCAGTATCGGAGCTCTCAGCCCTGATGATGCAGACTGTAACGTTTGCGAAACGTCGGCACAACGCTGATTCTCAACACGGCCTCAATCCGGAAGCCACATACTCTTCAAATTACATAAAGAGCCGTGAAAGCCTTAAAACTAAAATAACAGAGGTATTTATCAAGTCTCCCAAAGCTTTGTTGATTGCTCGCTGAAAAACAGACGGTGTATTTTTCAAACCAAAAGGCATCGCCAAATATTCATATTGCCCATCGGGAGTATCAAAGGCAGTTCATTCGATGGAATCTTTATGAATGGGGATTTTGTGGAAACCGCTGTCCATATCAAGAGATGTGAAATAGTTTCCACTTCCTAATCTACCTTCTTGGTCAGCAATGAGCGGCAATGGATGTTTATCAGCCGCCGTATTATTATTCAGCTCCCGATAGTCAACGCACATTCAGTCAGAGCCACCTTTCTTTTTTACGAGAATAATAGGACTGGCTAAAGGAGAACAGCTGGGCCTGATAATATTCTTCTCTTGCAGTTCTTTGATTTTATCTCGCACTGTTTGGCGTTCAATAGGCGAAAGGCGATAAGGCCGGATTTGCACAGTTTGATAAGGATCTAATAAACGGATTTCAAGTTGTCCAGTCGTTACTCTAGTTTCAGGTATTCCTTTGACAAAAGTTGAAGAACATTTATTCAAAACATCAATTAAGAGATGTTTGTCAAGGTCAGAAATGTTTGTTTTTATTTCGCTGAAGTTTGGTAAACTGGAATGTACTTCGCAAATATTGATCCTCGGTATTTTTTTCAAAATTAAATTGTCAACTGTCATTTCCACTGACAAGGAAACGTTGCGAGGTCGATGTCTCCGATTTCGATGAAAATTGGCATGCTTGTAGAATGGGTAAAAATAGGCGACACGTATTTTTTTATATCGGCGGAACCCGATTTTTAAGGGTTGAAAAGCACCCTCGAAAATCGGGGTGTTTTTCGTCGATAACGTTTTAACGGTACGCGATATGGAAAAACTTCAAATTGCAACAAGGTTTATTTTTTCGTGTACTATACATTGGAGATGAGAACGATGCAGATAGCAACAAATTTCATATTGTTTATTGCAAAAATGCAATTTTTTCAACCGTATCTCCGAGAATTTTTAATCGATTCGGATGTAAATTTGCATACCTGTAGAGAATGGAAAAGTGCGGATACGCATGTTTTCTTTTTCCGATATCCTTCAATTAAGGGGTTGAAACTGCCCGTCGATTTTTTTGCCGAGAGCATCTTATAATCAGCTAGTCTTTTGGCATTTTGGTCTAAATTCACGTCAATATACGTTCGTGTTATGACGCAATTGCATATTTGTTACATTCCAGCCCCTCCCCCCCAACGGCCCCCCTCGAAAGGCAAACGTTCAAAGTTTTTACCGTGCGACATGGACGAAAATTTGGAGAAATAAAAATGGGTTACAAAGAAAGTACAATCAGTCAAAAGAGTCGATACACATTTTCTCGTTTTGGCGGAACGACACTCTTAAGGGGTCAAAGCACCCTTAACAACTTCGTTCTTTCTATAGCTCGTGAACGGGCCGAAATAAAAATAAAGTTCGATAGGAAAAAATGTTGTATTCTTCGACTACTAGACGTTCATGATGATAATGATGAGTACATCAATAAATGGCGTGTTGTTTATTGCAATAATTCGTGAATTACTTGTGAAAAATCACCCTTCAGTTTTCCACTAATATGGGCAGAGGCAAGGATCGCAATCACGGACTGACTTCGTGCTTCGGGAAGCAACTGGATTACAATTCTATATTTACGAAAAAATTCTCCCCCGCCACGTACTGCCTTTGAAGATTACAACACAATGGGAAAAGTTTTCTCACGCTTACTCATTTAGGAAATGTTTTTTATGGATTATACTTACTACAATAATGATAGTCATGATGAAAGTGTTTGAAACAAAGAGATTTCTTACACCACGCACAAGTGATAATAGCTGCTTCGCCGCATATATCGCATGTCGGTACATTTTGTGAAAAGCAAAATTCTACCGGATTTTCGAAGTTTGGTGGTCTTTCTTCTTCGTACCCGCTTTTGTACCACGCATATTTGAAAAGATTTGTAAACCGTGGAGAAGAAAACTGGTTGTGTGTAAGAGATTGTAATTTAACAATATTGTCTCTCAAATGCACATTGACATCGTAATTGTATAATATTACTGCGTCTGAAAAGTGTTTGACGAAGTTTTTCCATACACGGAAGCCATAAACATCAAGGGGCTGTATCATTCCAGTCGTACCCTCAAGAATTACTAATTATCTAAAGGACTGATTGTCTACAGATTTACCTGCGGGAATGGTTAAAACTTCAATATCTTTCCCGTGCATATCCACTTCTTTAAATGCAGTTGGACATTGACCGCTCCAAGAATCCAGAAGTATTATCGATTTTGGACCCGTATTGGGAATATATACTTCTTGGAACCATCGCTTGAAATGATTAGTCGTCAATTTTCCAGATTTCGAAGCCAATAGAAATATAATTTCGGCTCTGAACATAGTTTGTTCCACTCGAGGACCAAATTTGCCGCTGCCAAAAGCTTGCCACTCGCAGAAACCAAAGGCTGGATAGTATAACTGTGTGTTGTTGATGTTTTCGATTACACAACTGCCTCAACGGATTTCTGCCCTTCTTTCGCCAATGTGCGGCCTGTATGTAGCTCTAAATTGAATCCACTCTGATCAGAATAAAATGTGTTTTCAGCCCCAACGTTGGCTCTGTTGACTTTCACCATTTCTATAAATTCGATAGCTTTGTTTTGAAGTGTATCAGCGTTTAATAATTGTTGTTTTGTTACATATTTAGTTATCTTCCGTGACACAATTCCATGTTGGTTTTTGAATGTCCTTAGCCAAGAAGCGGATGCTTGGAAATTTACGGCTGGTATTTCTACAATTTCTCGCGCACGTAAGGCCCATCGTCGAAGATCTATATCATGGACTGACAGCCTTCTGTCCAAAGCATTATTAAAATTGTTTAACGTGAAGTGAGCTATCTTTGTTAACTTTTCTTTGTAGGTGCCACCCTTATTTATACTATGGGCCCACCGGCGGAACTACGACTCTGATTTCACCTTTTTGAATTTCGTTTGAACAGGTGATGACTTTCTATTCCCATTTGCCCCGGATCTCCAGTAATCTACAGCTCTTGTCTTGTATTCGTAACTCAATTCTTCTATATCTTGGGCACGTACATTTTCATCAATTTTTGGATCTAGGTATCGTTGTCCGTGCCAATCTCCTTCACTGTCATCTTCTATTACGGCTGCTGCACGAATTTCATTTGGTGACAGAAAACCCAAACCAGTTTCGACTTCCATTTTCATAAGTTGGTCCATCGCTTCAATGATCATGTTTTCTAGATTCTTACTGAACTGTTTTTCCTGTTTGGTGATTGGATTGCGAGGCAAGTTCATAGCACTTATCGCTATGGATAGAAGTTGAATGACATTCACCGGATTTACGTACATTTTTATTTGTATTTCGAACTCAAAATGTATGGCTGGTTTCTCTGTCGTTACTGCAGCCATAATGTTCATTGGTGAATTTATATGACTCGAAACCCAATTGATAAATACACACGAAAAAAACAACGACGACACACGCTATTACCAGAACTGCTATTAATCTTTAATAAGGTGATTTCAAGGTTATCATGAGAGCCGCTCTTTGCACCGTAGTCGCTCTTTGCGAAGATTTATGTCTTTCGTTCATTGGTTCCGCTGTTTGTGAAATTAAAGTCAAAGATAAAGATTAAATTATGCTGCGTTATAAGCTGATAAAAATGTTTGCATCATTCTGTTCATGAGTTGCAGCGACAACCCAAAAACGCTGTAACCTCTGCAGATAATGCCTTCGATACGGTGAGCGGAGTGGAATTTCTTCGTAAATATACAATTGTAATCCAGTTGCTTTCCGAAGCACGAAGTCAGTCCGTGTTTGCGAGCCTTGCTTCTGCCCATATGAGGGGAAAACTGAAGAGTGATTTTTCACAAGTAATTCACGAATTATTGCAATAAACAACACGCCATTGGTTGCTGTACTCATCATTATCATCATGAACGTCTAGTAGTCGAAAAATACAACATTTTTTCCCTTCGAACTTTATTTTTATTTTGACAACGAGAAAATGTGTATCGACTATTTTGACTGATTGTACTTTCTTTGTAACCCATTTTTATTTCTAGAAACGTTCGTCCATGCTGCACCGTAAGAACTTTGAACGTTTGCCTTTTAAGAGGGGGACCGTTGGGGGGGAGCGGCTGGAATGTTACAAATATGCAATTGCGTCATGACACGAACGTATATTGACGTGAATTTAGACCAAAATGCCAAAAGACTAGCTGATTATAAGATGCTCTCGGCAAAAAAATGGACGGGCAGTTCCAATCCCTTAATTGTAGGATATTGGAAAAAGAAAAAATCCGTATCCGCACTTTTCCATTCTCTACATGTATGCAAATTTACATCCGAATCGATTGAAAATTTTCGGAGATTCGGTTGAAAAAATTGCACTTTTGCAATAAATACTATGAAATTTGTTGCTATCCGCATCGTTCTCATCTCCAGTGTATAGTACACGAAAAAGTTAACATTGTTGCAATTTGAAGTTTTTTCATTTACCGTTTTCGTTCGAAAAAACGTCCAAGTTTTTTCTCGTACCGTTAAAACGTTATCGTCGAAAAACGAAAAACACCATAATTTTCAAGGGTGCTTTTCAACCCTTAAAAATCGCGTTCCGCCGATATAAAAAAATACGTGTCGCCTATTTTTACCCATTCTACAAGCATACCAAATTTCGTCGAAATCAGAGACATCGCCCTCGCAACGTTTCCTTGTGAGTAGCCAAGACCCAATATTTCTCGTCCAATAATAATTTCATTGCTAAGAAAATTATCATGAATCTCATGAAATAAAATTTCCAAGCAATGATCATTTATAGTCACTTGCGACAAAATTTGAGTGATACTTTGAAAATACTAGACGGACTTATTCCGGCAAGAGTGACCAAAGCGTGCTGACGTTTTCCTGTGAATTTTTGTGCAACACTCTCTTTAATCAGAGAGCATTCAGCACCGGGATCCAAGCAAAATGAAAAATTCTCACCGGAATGTAGTAGTTCGCCGAAAACTGGTTGAATTGAGCATAAATTAACGCGACGCTCCATTTGACCTTGAGCAGGGGTATGTTTGTCAGAACCAGAAAGCTTTATGCAATTAGTAGGAATATGCCCGGCTTCTCCGCATTTGAAGCATGTCACAGAAGATTTCTTTGCAGAGAAGGGTATTTTCTTGGAAGCATTCACCGAGTTGTCCGAAATGAAGTTCGGTGAACGTATTCGACATTCAGAAATTCTATGTCCAATTTGTCCGCAGTTGAAACATTTCAGAGAAGATCTTGATCGTTTTGGGTCGAACGACGAGCCCTCTTTTGCTTGAGAAAAGGGGAAAATCCTTTTTCGGTATTCCGCAGCCGAAGCATTAGTTCTTGTTGTAATTTGCTTCGAGAATTTATTTCTGACGTGAGGGCTAATCGTTTCAAACGTGGGTCTCATTGAGCCACATGAGCCAGCACGATAGAAACAGCAATTTCTTCTTTGCTCATCGGTTCGAGTCGTGGCATGATGGTATTTAAAATTCGGATTGAATATGCCGCGAAATTTTCCTCTTCATTTGGCTGACCGGAACTCAAGGAAATGAATGTTGCCGCAAGAGTCTCAACAATTATAAAACGAGAGAGAAAAATATTTTTACACTTTCCCTAGGTCATTCCAGCAAAACTAATCTGAGGAAACCACCACAATTTTCATTCTGTTGAAGACTTCGATTTTGAGAGGTCGATGGTTCCATATCTCTCGGTAATCCCACTTCTGATGTCGGAGAAAGAGCAAAAATCACTCGCGAACTTGGCGTTCTACGTGTGAGGCGCATGTTGAGCCATTAAAGGAACATTTTTATTCACTTGAACTCGAAAGATATAAGTATTCAAATATTTTTCTTGACAGGACACGTCAACTCTTCTCGAGATCTCTCGAAAGATTCCGCTTCGTTCTTTTCTTATTAAACAGATTCTTGGCAAAATAAATGAAGAAAAGCAACGACAACCCTGTTCTCCTATCATCGACATACATAAAAGTTGTAGTTTTGTGTTAGCTTTCGACTGGACGACTTGAAATAATCTGGACGTTCCGGTAACGCTGATTTTTTACCAAAAAAAGGGCAAATTATTTTTTTATTAAAAAAGGGCCATTTTTTTGGCTGACAAAATTATAGAGTCTTCCAGTATGTCTGACAATATCGCAAAAAAATCGCTAGAGTGGCACAGAGCGAGGTTCCGGTATAAAAAATTAATTTGTGTGGTTTCATTTTTTTACCCTAGAACCTCGATCTGTACCACTCTGGCTATTTTTTTGCGATATCGTCAGACATACTGGAAAACTCTGTAATTTTTTCAGCCAAAACAAGTGGCCGTTTTTTTAATAAAAAAAATAATTTCCCCCTTTTTTAGTAAAAAATCAGCGTTACCGAAATGTCGAAATTATTTCAAGTCGTCCGCTCGAAAGCTAACACAAAACTACGACTTTTATGTACAGACATTTTTTCAGTTACTTCTATTTTCCGAGATATATTCATTTGGAAAAAAACGGCATTTTCTAAAACGTTGAATTAAAAAGTCTGAAAAAATTCACATAGAATGCCTTTTAGTAGTGCTTTGATATCACCAATTATGGGGCATACCTGCGATGGTCGAAAAAAAAGTGGCTGAATTGACGGAGAATCCCTCCTATACCGAATGTCGCTGCATCAGGCTCTCGAAGCGAATGATTTTCAAAATCACATCAACTTCTGTCAATGGATACAGCAGCAATTGCGGATGGACGAACAATTTTTTAATGATGTATTATTTACTGACGAGTCGCGGTTCACTTACCATGGACAAGTGAACGGAGGAAAATCCCAGATGGCCAAGACATGTTGTCCATCAACGGCCATTGAGTGTTAATGTAAGGTGCGGCATATGAAAATATAGAATGATTGGTTCACACTTAATTGATGGTAATCAGACTGGAGTTAAGTACGTTGCTTTTCTGGAAGAAACATTACCTGTGCTGCTTGAAGATCTAGCCTTGTGGGATCAGCGGAAACTCTGGTATCAACATGATAGTTGTTCAGCTCATTTTGCACGGATAGCTCGCAATGTTGTCGACTGAAAATATGGTCATAAGCAGATTAGCCGAGGATCGCGAATAGGCTGGCCTGCGCGGTAAGCGGACTTAACTCTACTCGATTTTTCTTTAAGGGGGACGTTAACGGATAACGTTTATCAAGATATGCTCACAACACCGGAAAACATGCGAGAACGCATCATCAATGCATGTAACAGCATGTAACAAATGGTTTTATTTGAACTCGTTGAATCAATGACTTCATAACATTTTGCTATAATAATTCTTCTTTGAACTGCTTTCCTTTTCTTATAAATCATCACAGTATATTTCCTTGAAACTGACAGGTTTCTATGCGAGTTCGCGCGGTTTCGTTCGCACTACCAATTGATCCATTAAATCGGGCGAATTCCGTTACGCCATGTTTCACCACATTTGTCTACGAATTCCTCCACGCTACAAATCCACATTTAATTTTAACAATATTTTCATTTGAGGCACAATACATATCGGCAGGTTTCCTTACGCCGTCACATTACAATACGTATCGGCGAATTCCGTTACTCCTAAAATGCATATGACATGTTGATCATTTTACAAGACTATAACTTCTTTCGCTTTGACCCCCTTAACTCTTCCTTTACAACATTTGCCTCACACCATCGTACATTCTTTACTCCTGATTTAAATACAACGGGTTAAATTTACACTAAAAGTTCTCCTCGCCATCCGTACGTGCACCAACATTACTTTAAGTAAAATCACGAATTGTTGGACGACGATGATCCCACAGGACTGTCCATTAAATTGAATTTCACTTGGTTGTCGCTCACGGACGGCAACCGCCACGAACTCGACCACAAGGATCATGGAGACTAGAGCAAAGAACCCCGAACGCTGTACTGCGGACGTGGGCTATGAAAGCAGCGAAAATTTTGACTGAAACATCCACTGGCGCTGCTGTACTCAAGATAGGATGACGGAGACGGAATGAGAAAAGAGAGAGAAGAGAATATTCAAAGCGGAGTTATACGTAAAACAGATGAGAAAAACAGTAAATTTGTTGGTTAGTCGATTAATTCTGTCATCGTGCATTTGTTAATTAGATAATATTTTTGGGCAAAATTCAAAACCAAGTCAACCTAGACCCTGGAAAGATTTATTAATAAATTATTTTTATACAATGCGCGATCAAATCCAAATGAATTTAAAAAACAACAACAAAATGTGCGCATATTTATTATTTAATGCACAATATGAATGTTTTTTTCGTACAGGTAATGGGGCAATCACTCACTGCACTCCACAGCACTGATGTTTATCGCAATAAAAAAATCCTTGTAAATCTTGTTAGTGCGTTCAAAGACGAAAAGCCAAGAACCAAGAATAACGTAATAAATGCAAACCGGGATAACCAAGAATCCTCCAGTTTGTAGATACGCTCACTTCATAGCGTCACCGATGCCATACTTCATATCCTACCCTCCCTGCACTAGCGCTTGTTGTGGCTGAAGTTAGAACCACAACTTTTCGTCACTTTCAGGGTCAACGTTTATAATGCTTTTCCTATACGCGTTCGGCCTCCTTTACTCTAGTCTCCATGATATGGATGATGGCGATCGCGATTTCCAGCCGCTACGCGGCCATCTTGTGCTCCCGCACCGGCGCTATTTTTTTCATCGACACTCGTCGTTCGGAGGGGTTACGTTGTGTTTGGGCTTCAACTTATACTCACGTTGTCCAGTTGTTATTTTATGTATTTGGAACCCTTCGATGCTTTATCCCTGACCGTTCTCGTGCTTGTCCCGCCGGGGCGATGTCTCGACGATGCTTTGGAGTCCTATGACGGACCCTCATGGCGTCAGGAGCGGACGATCAATAGACTTTTCTTCGGTTGAATTTCCGGCTCGAACTTTTACATTCGTCGAGTCGTTACATTCCGAACGAATCCAACGACTCGCTGAGGATGACGTGATGGACTCGTGGCATCGATCTTATTGCACGATCGTACTCACGTTTTTCGACTTTTATTTAACGACCGCGTGTATAAAAGTGGCGGTCACGACTCGACACGCGGGAATTTTGAAACTTAAAGCTATCGCAGCCCCTACTGCGATCTTACAAGCATCACTCCGGAATGCATTCTACGATCGAAACAGTGTTTGGCTGTCTGACTGCAAACATGTTTGGAGGCTGGTGGAGGTTATTTTGAACATCTATTGAAATAAAACATAACTTTTAAAATATTTTTGGTCTCGATCCGATTTTCATCAATACATCATCAATACATTGAACGACTTTGACCCCTAATGTTTTTTTATGCGGCTTGAGGTGCTCCACAAGATGGTTGAAAGAAATGTACCATTCCATTCAAAAAGGTGGAGGTGACCTTCACTGTGCGTCATGGCCTCCGCCGAAATAAAAAAAAATGGTCGCATTTGATGGCCCCGTTATCCGCCCCCTTCCCGAGATATATCGGCTTCCAGAAATAATAGGGGCACCCTATATATATATATATATCTATCATAAGCACGTCAGCTGCCAGGCGGTATTAGAAAGCGGGGGCGCTGCGTCGTTTGCGGAAAATTCTTCGAAAACAATTGCCCAAATGACAATTTCTCTAACAAAATATCCCGGAAGAATTATTTCCCGAATACAGTTTATTGAACTAACAACTTCTTGTACACAATTTGCCAAATGAACAATTTCTCGAATACAATATCTCAAGTAGACAATTTCCCGGATGGATTTTTTTTCAGGGTGTGAGCGATTCAAATTATCAATAAAATAAGTAACCTCAATTAAAGAAAAAGTTATGTTTGCAGTAATGTTGCATCATTCATCGAGGCAAATACTTCTTGGAACGCATTTTTTAGGTTTGTCAATCGGAAGATTAATTTCGCTGTATCATTATGCATTTAAAATCTTACGATTTTTTTTAGTTTGAGTCACTGAAAAAAACTGTACAAAACGTTAAACTATACTTTCGAATAGAAAAGTGTACATGTTAGTTGAGATACTAGTTTAATAATAACTCAATACTTTAACTATTATAAAATTATTCTATCCATTATTAAATTAAAATTGGGTTTGTTTGGGTTCGTGCTTATTTAGGTTTGCTTGGGAAACGTTCATTGAAGGAATTTCTTCATTCGGAGTATTGTATTCGAAAGAGTTTGCATTTTGGAAATTGTTTATTCAGTACATTGTTTTTGGAGAATTGTTTTTTCGGGAAATTGTATTTGAGAAATTGATCATTCGGGCAATTGTTATCGAGAAATTGTATTCGGGAGATTGTCATTTGGGGAATTGTTTTTCGAAGAACTTTTTGCAAAGCGGTTTGCGTATGTCAGGGCTATGACTCGAGGCTGCGCAGAGCGTCTAACATAAACCGCTCCTGCGGCGCTGTTGGGAAAGTGTTGAGTGATACTTGAAAAGACGTATGTAGTATGTTTACGATACGACCAACTGACTTTATTTGATTTAACAAATTGACGAGGGTGGAATAATTTTCGTGGTAAAAAAATCGTTCGGAAATTCGGCCGAATATTATGAGATCTCAAGATTGAGTAGACGGGTCAAAAACCGACCCAAGTCGATAAGAAAAAAAAACAATTCATTGGTAAAATGTCGTTAGCTTTTTTTATTCTTCGCCACGTTTTCGCGTAATGTCGATTCAAAGTTAAAAAGTCGTCTGGTAAAGCAAAGCCCTTCTGACTGTATAAAAAGTCGTGGCGTGTTCGTTAGTGTCAGTGGGGCTCAGTGGTGTCGATTTTTTTTTCACTAGTTGACGTCAAGACGCTGCCGCGCTTCTTGATATACACGCGTAGAATCGTAGGGGAAGCATGGCTGCGATCGCGAGTCATGCGGACATATTAGATGTCTCTCCCTTCCAGTGGTGTAAAACTATAATATTTAGTAAATTAGGGTACTTTATGATGATAAACTGAAAGTAACGAATGCTTTAAAAAAAATTCTCCAGAAATGTAAAGGTGCTTACCCTGATTCGATATGTATCGAAAAAACAGCACAATACGTGAAAAAATGTTTTTTCGATGACTTTCTCAACTTATACTGTTTGCGCATCGACCCCGAATTGTCCAATCGTTTTTGTGACCTTATTTTCAAAGATAAGGGGTTGAACGTTAAATAACCTTATACCCATTTTGTTATTCCAAAGAAGTTTTGTTTGACGCATTTTTTAATTGGGCTTTTGGTTATCGAGATATAGCGATTTTCATACTTTCAACCCCTATTCCTCAGGGTTTGGGAAGGTTGACGAACAAAATTTCATTGGGGTGACTTTTGGAATCCTACCATCTAGCTTCAGTAAAGCGGTTTATACCTGTACAAAGAGTGCTTGGTTTTAGCACATTTTACTGAGCTAATTACCGCATTCAGCATTGTCTTTTTTCTCGTCCTTAGTTCCTTTTCTCGTCAAAATAGCATATAGTGCATCGCTCTCACAATAAATATTTTCGTGACATTTTTGGTGTGTTCTTGCCGCAAGTCCTTCATCAATATCCATGCTGAGGCAGAATTACGCGAATACCTTTAAACCAATGCCCAAAGTTGCATGGGTAAAATTCTTCGGTATAATTTACAAGCTTATTCAATCAAGGGACACGAGCTAATATAAATTACACCACAACTGCACTTCCCTTCTATAAAAAATAAAAATATATACGTAAAGTTGCTGGTGTAAACGCTATGTCTCGCTTGTACGTTTTTTAAAACATAACATGTATGCTGGTAGTAGAGAACACCGAAAAATGTTAAAAATGCTTCTTATTTTCTCGTTTGTGCTCTTTGCTTATTCAAAAGCCATTATCTCACTATCTTGATTTCATCAAATTCCACGAACGTCTCTTCTTTTTTTTCCTAACTTTTGCGCGTATTCATGGTCTGCGTTTTTTTGTCCATTAAAAAAAATATACAACTACTTCGTTCGTTCGAATGTGAAGAGCTTAAAAGTATACTGACTATTGAAAATATACTGTTCACAGATGCATATATATATATATAGTATATATATATATATTATGATGGGTATCGCGTGTTAACGTAAGCGGAGGAAGGGGGAAGGGGAAATAATTAAAGGTTTATTCAATGCTAAAATTCCAAATAATATTTAATTAACAATAAAAGTGAAATAAAGCCTCGATATAAAAACAGGAAGTTAAGTTCATGAATTACAAGAAGAAAAATGAAATGACTCGATATAATGAAAATAATAATGATACTAAGTGACGCGAATGTTACGGGTTACTGGACACGCGAAGTCCCGACCTAATTTCTCGACCCGTTCCGAATATTTTATTTTATTCCGTATGTATTATTTCTGACTTTGTTGGGCGCCGGCCTTTGTTGGTTGCCAGCCTTGCTCGGGCAGTCGCGTCTCACGCGACAACGAAAGAAAAAATCAAAACAAATCGCTCGGTTGCCCGGCGAGCGAGAGACTCGATACAATTGCGCGTGGGGGACGTCTCATGGGTATCTGGGTGCGGACTGGGTTCTCCGATTCGAGAGCTTGTTATCACCACGACTATTTTATCTTCTGGGATATTTCACAAATGATTCTAACTAATTACGACTAATAAATGCGCGATAAAACACTCGAAAACAGCGATCACTTCGATCGGCTTGGCCGTCGGTCGAGGCGCGACCGCGGCTACGCGCGCGCGAGGGGAATTTTCTCGGGGGACGGCGGGGGATCCGCCACGCACCTTCTTACACGATTTTTGCACTCAATTTTCCTATCTCACGCAATTTCTTTATTTGGCGCAATTTTATTATTCCTACGTTACAATTATTCTATTTCAGTACTTGGCGCAATTTTACTATTTCTAATTCACAACCGTTTTTATTTGGCGACGCGCACGGAAAGGGACGGCAAGGGGAAATATCACGGAAGGGGGAAAGGGACTCGTCAAAATCGCCCGAGCGATAACGTATTTCGCACTGACTTTAATTCGGCACGGAGCCGCTCTCGCAAAGAAACAAAGCAAGCAAAGGAGAAGAGACTTACTTGTTATAATGTATAAGAGGAGCGTACGTCGTTGTCTCTCTCTCTCTTTCTCTATCTCTCTCGTACTTCTTCGATTTTTCTTTTACTCTTTCGTCCGTCGCTGACCACGCTCGGAGACTCAATGCTGGCCACGCCGGCCGGCTCCTTCGCCTCGATCCACGCGAGCTGGAGATGGCGGACCTCTGATCAATATTTCAGCCGATCGCCGCAGCTCGCCCTTCCGACCGTCGCCGATGATCGATCCCCCAAATCGATATTCTCCCCGGCCGATAAGGCGGAAAGGATTTGGGGGGATGGCGATGCGAGGCCTCGGAAGGCGAGCCCGTTGTCCCGCGAGGCCGAGTGATGGCGTTGACAGCGGTGTTCGGTGCGCCCGCACCGGCGTGGCCGTACGCCAGTCCGTGGTCGACTCTCGGGGGACGGTGAGAAAAACGGTGGTACGGGGAGGGAACGGGGGGGGGGATGTCGCGGCTTCTATACAATAAAAACTTAAATCTAATCTTAAAATTAACATCGCTATTGATCACGTGAAGGGCGCGGCGGAGATTGAGCCCCTGCGTGGTCACGCGGGCTCTTTCTCGACTATATCCTTGTGACGTCACGTCACAATATATATATACAGTATACTATTCTAAGTATGTACACTGACGGATAGACATATGATATCAAACTATACTAAAGAAAAGGGACAAGCAATATGCATGGAAATTCCCTATGTGATCATACAATATGTACAATGTTTGAGGAAACTACGACATACCTCGTCGTGGCCTTCTAACCAGTAAAACTAAACTGTAATAAAATGAAAAAAAAATCGAGTCCCTGAAGGTTCCAGAGTAGAATACTGCCTGAGAGGAACACAGGTTTCATGTGCAACTAAAGGTCGAGCGCTGTTTAAAAAAGTTCTTAGCCTATGTGAAATGTTCTACTCAATCATACTATGTGCGAAATATTATCAATTCTAATCATTTCCAGCTCAACACCACCGCAATCAGCTTCGGAATATTCCTCATCAAATGTCAACTCCGATGCATACAATTACTACGACACATCTTCTTATTGGAGTAGTTACAGTGCTTGGCAACAGGGTTATTATGAAAGCGAACCGACGTCGGATGTTTACAACAACTATATTTTAGATCACAAGACCGAAGAGGACGAATTAGAACTCATTGGTATGTTACTTCAAAAAGTTATATAATTACAACGTTGCCGAAGAAATATTCTGTGCCATTTGTGATAATGTTCTAAATTCAAATGGTTATAAACAAAAAGTCTTCGTGCATAAGTAATGCAGGTATTTCGATGTCGCCCGAAGGCATGAAAGCATAAATGCTACATTAAAGAGTTAATATAAATTCTAAACGAAGTTACAAGGTATAGAAAATAATTTGGATGATAGTAAAATTAAGGCAGTTTCAGACGTTGCAATGGTGAGTCAAACAGGAATGGAAATTCGCTACCTTTAAGGGAGACCTTAGAAGTTTGTCCTAGAAAGACGTAGCAGAACCTTGTATTGTGCTCCTATGAAATTTGTATTGGGTGTACAACTTAATTCGGTCCGTTGTTTTGCTTAAAATACGCACTTATTTGAATGATAAAATGAATTAATACATTAATCAAAATATTGTCTATCGCTAACCACTACTTTTCCCCATCTTTCTGGTAATTTATGATTTCCGTCGCGGAAGAAGCGTTGATCTTTTGAATCTAAGAATGAATCGAGCCAATTTTTGATACCCAGTTGTGACGTGAAACGTATTCCAGTCAAAGCGTTCTGCATCGATGGAAACAAATGGTAGTCGGAAGGGGCAAGGTCTGGACTATTAGGCGGGTGAGGCAGAATCTCTCACCCGCTATTTTCCAAATAGTTTTTAACCACAATAGCAACGTAAGGCCGAGCGTTGTCAGGTTGAAAGATTATGGACTCGTGTCTGGTCGCATATTCTGGTCGTCTTTTGGCTATAGCTCGGTTTAAACGGATCAATTGTTGCCTGTAGAAGTCTCCCGTGATGGTTTGACCAGGTTTTAGTATCTCATAGTGGCTCACACCCTTCTGATCCCACCAAATACAGAGCATAACCTTGGCACCATATTCGGCTTCGGCGTTGATGTTCCGGGTTGACCGGGCTGTACATACGATTTTTTCCGTTTCGGGTTGTCATAATGAATCCATTTTTCGTCTCCGGTAATGATTCGGTGGGCTTCAGCTGCACTTTTCTTCCAATTGAAACAGAAGATTAACACTTCCCGCAAATGATGCTTTTTTGGGACGAAATTCGACATGTTCACCGCAGTAAAAATTACACTTGATGCGCAAAACTCAAAGGTCAGTAAACGATATTTGGTTAAGAAATGTTGATACTTCAGGATACAGCAAAAATCAGCTGTTGTCGTCAACCATTTATAGCACCTAGAGCCATCTTTTGAAAACGGACCGAACTAAGTTGTAAACCTAATATTTCAATGAAAGGCAAATGCAGGGGAGGGGAGGGACAGATAAAAGTTGTCTACTTAATAATGCTACTTACGTACAATTTGCGCTAATAGTCTTGTCCATCCGTATTATTTTGTCTTGTCCATCCGTATTATTTCTTATCCGTATAGTCTTGTCCATCCGTATTATTTTGTGAATGTTTTTTTTAAATTATTGCAGAACATTCCGTTCCAGTGGACATCGATAAGTTAAACAGAGACGTTATCGAACAGGATTACAATATGTGGGATGCATTGGAGAGCTCGAAATGGATCCCCTGCGATACTCTCGAATTATGTTATTAATCGGGAACACGATAAAAGCTGTATCTTATGAAAGTGTTTAGTGGATACCTCGTACTTTTTGTGTGCCAATAAAAAAAATTCTTGTCCTCTGTAGTTGACTGTGAGAGGATGTTTCAACTACATTCTCGACATCATCATATGAACTCACTTTCCATTTTGTCTGTATGAGCATAATCATTATGAGAAATATGTCGATTACTGTAAGTCATAAGATTTTTAAATACGTTCACGTTTTATAAAATATAAAAATGATGAGAGTTAAGCCATTTCTTCCAAGTTCAACACGAAACACTAATTTAACCGCCTCGCATAAATTAGCTCTTCTAGCTAATTTATGCGATGCGAAATAAAAAGTTGCGAGCGTTTTTTCGCTTTATTTTGATGATGAAATTAACATAGTTAGGATTTTCCGATTTAGATACAATATACGTCGTTTTGTTTGATAACCCTATCTGTAATCTGTAACTCTATCGTCCCTATTTGTAAGAAACTTGACCAGCTCATTTTCACAAGCCTCTCTTGAGGCCAGTTCTGTACCATCAAGAAAAATTCTCAAATGCTTGATAAGGTGATGATCGCTTGGTGCCAGGTCTGGACCATACGGCAGATGCGATAGTACCGCCCATCCTAACTCTCGGAGCATCGGGCGCGTCGTCATAGACGTATGCGGCCTGGCTTTGTCTTGATGGAACACACCCTCCCTATTGGCCAATTCTGGCCGCTTCTTGTCGATCGCCTGCTTCAATCTGGTCAGTTGATGGCAGTAGAGGTCCGAATTGAGCGGTCGGCCCGATAGGAGCAGCTCATAGTGGATGATTCCCTTCCAATCCCACCAAATTGGCTCGTTAGTTGAGGTTGAAAGTTTTCATCATACGTAAAAGTTATACCATTATATGTAGGGTCAGCCCTATCCAAAATGCATCACGTGTAGGTTGCACGGTCGAATTAAAACTGTGTATGTGAGGGCGAGGTGGCGCGTCTAGGTGCATATTCACAAGGAAATTGCACGAGGTGCCCCTCTCCGAATTCTGTGATATTTGGGCTATTTATAGAGGGGGTCAAAGTACTCGGCACGTTTTCTTTTATATTGGCAGAACATTAATTTTGAGCGGTAAGACGTAACCTTAAAATTCAGGGCTTGTTTTCGTTTTTTAGCAATAACTTCGAAGCGGAACGAGGTACGGACAAATTTTAAGCCGCAAAAATGTTTTGCAGCACCCCAGTGGTTACTCAGCCCCTTTACAGTTTCGATTTTGTTCCTTGTAACCTTTTTTGTTCCCCCGACTGAAGAGAGAGCTAAAAGGAAAGCATTGGGAGACCGTGAAAAACATCCAAACGCATGTTACAACGTTCTTAAAAGGCACTCCTGTGGAGGAGTTTCAGGGTGCCTTCCAGGCGTGGCAGACACGTCTCCGCGAGTGCATCGATGCAGGAGGGGACTACTTCGAAGAATTTTAAGCATTTGTACCGATAAGATCAATAAATCTATTTTTCCCAGAAAATGCGCATTACTTTCATAATGAAGCCTGTACACATCGAAGGCAGTTTCCATTCTATTGGGATGTTAATTAGGATGCGTAGAGGATGGAAAAAGGGGCAGATACTTTTAAAAAAATATATCTCGCAATTAAGGAGTTGAAACCGCCCTTTGATTTTTCTTGCTAATGTCGAAATGGAAATTTCTAATATTTTGCTATACCTCCGTGAATTTATGTCCATGTAAGCTAATTACTCGATTACTTATTGATAAACAATAATCTTCCTCCTTCCCCATCTTCTGAATAAGCAACACCACCCATGAAGATTGAAACATTCGCGAAAAAATACTATATTATATTTATAAGTATCACGTCTCTGTAATGTGATAATTAATGTCTATTTTAGATACACATATTCTGACTTTTTATTACGGATGCCTTTATAATATAACTCATTTGAATCTTCATGTCATCATCACCTCCGCTATTAAGGTTTTTTTAATCAGCTTTATTATTCTCTTACAACAATGCCATTTTTTTGTATAACATGCTAATTATTTTGACTAGTTGTTCATTAATGCGTGTGCAAACCATACATACTTTCCGGATTATACGTATAACAAGTAGTACTCGTCAAAAAAAATTTTCCTACAAAAATATTTCTCATCCCATAAATAAGTAACTACAGCAGATTAGCCAGAAATATTCCATATCAACGTATTCCGCGAAAAACGTCATTATACGGAATCCTTAAATTCTTATAGTTTCACATCTATACCAATATATAAAAAGGTTTTCAAGTAACATTAACGTCCAGGCTGATCGTTCGGATTGAACCTGCTGGCAAATTTGGGCCTCGACAAACTATGTTGTAACCGAATAATATATTTCTCTTAGTTTCGAAATCTGGGAACTGAACAATTTATCACTTCTAGCATTGGTTTTAGGTACTAGTACCTATAAGCGAGTTCGAAAAATCTAAAAAAAAATTTATTTCATTTTTTTTCTTCTTAGGCCATCAAAAGTCACCTGCTAAAATTTCATGAAGAAATTCCTAATAAATAATACTCGGGAGGTTCAGGAGCCAGTCTGAAAAATTATGCGATGACGGATTGCCTACAGGTTGCATGGGAAAAAACACGCAAAACAACAACGAGTGCTACAACAAGACCCTTTGGGCGATCGTTCCCAAACACACGGTTGTAGGCAAGGATGTCGCAGAACTGGCTGTTCACATTTCGTTGTCGATTTTTAATGAGGGACGTATGACTCTTTAAAAAATGCTGGAGATAATGAGCTGCACTATACTTCCACCGAATTCAAAATAAAATTGGATTGGCAGACGCAACTCATGAACAGCATGCTAACCCTACTAAATATGGTAATCATAAAGTTTTCTCAGCAAAAATGAATCATTCTTATTTAATAGCACTATGGAATGCAAACAGCCTGGCAAACCATCAACAGGAATTGCAAGTCTTCCTCAACATCAATAAAATTGATATCGCTCTTATTTCCGAAACTCATTTTACCAACAAAAATTACTTTAAAATGTTTGGATACAACACCTATGAAACTAACCACCCAGACGGAACAGCGCATGGTGGGACCGCTGTTGTAGTACGTAGCGCCATAAAGCACCACGAACATTCAAAATATGTAACAGAAGAAATCCAGGCGACAAATGTCACAGTTACGGATTGGAACGACCCCCTGACAATTTCAGCAGTATACTGTCCACCAAGACACAAAATAAAAAAAGAACAATTTGAAGAATTTTTCCAAACATTAGGCTCAAGATTCCTAGCAGGTGGAGACTACAACGCCAAACACCAAAGATGGGGTTGAAGACTCAACACTCGGAGGGGCAGGGAAATCGAAAAAGTCTTTCCGGCCAAAAACTATGATCACCTCTCTACAGGGCAGCCTACATACTGGCCAACGGACCGACAAAACATCCCCGATTTACTTGACTTCTTTATCATAGGTGGGATCGCGAGAGCATACCTAGACATAAAATCAAACACTGACCTATCTTCGGACCAGGCACTACGGACCATAGCTACGCTCAGCACTTACTTGACAAAACGTGCTGTAAGAAGCCTCCCCTATAGCAAAAAACCAACTGGCAAGCATACAAAGAAAACATAAAAAAACGATATCATCCTAAGACGACCCATGAAGACTGAGAAAGACATAGATGCTGCAACAGAATATTTTACACAACTTATAATAGAAAAAGCCTGGCTGGCAACCCCGCAAAAAAGCGACAAATATGACAAAAAACACGAAAAAATAGACTATCAAAGATAAATCGAAGAAAAAATAGCAGAAAAAAGAAGAATACGCCGAGTCTGGCAGTTAAGTCAAAATCGAAACGATAAAACCAATCTAAATAGAATCACCCGCGACTTAAAGCAACTGCTATTCGAATACAGGAATAACTATCCAACAATACCTTAACGAACTGACGAACACCAAAGACACGGGCTACTCGTTGTGGAAAGCAACCCTATCACTAAAACAACGCAGAAATCAATTCCGTCCATCCGGACAAGCGAAGGAAACTGGGCTAGGAGCGACAGAGACAAAGCGGAAACATTTGCACTTCACCTTGCAAACGTCTTTACCCCTCCACCACCATCAGGAGGTATTGACGATGAACAATACGTCAAACAGTTTCTGGAGAGCCCTCTACCAATGAACCTACCGATACGACACCTCACCCTATCAGAGGTCAAACACACGATCACCAGAGACCTTAACCCGAAAAAAACACCGGGGTACGACCAAGTAACAGGACAGCTACTAAAAGAACTACCGGAAAAAGTCTTTGTATTTATCACCGCACTTTTCAACTGCATAATACGAACATCACATTACCCGAGCTAATGGAAATATGCGCAGATCATAATGATTTCAAAACCAGGAAAGCCACCCAACGAGGTCTTTTCATACAGGCCAATTAGCCTACTGGCAATTATGACAAAACTGTTCGAAAAGCTGCTTCTAAGAAGAATAAAACCACTTATAGATAAAATCAACGCTATCCCAGAGCACCAATTCGGATTCAGGAGCCAGCACTCAACCATCGAACAAGTACACAGGGTAACGAGAATAATATCGGAGTCACTAGAAAAAAAAGAATACTGCTCTGCAGCATTTCTTGACATACAACAAGCTTTCGATAAAGTCTGCCACCTGGGTCTTCTATTCAAAATAAAACAATCTCTGCCTCAATATTTTACTCTCTTCTCATCCTATCTCAAAGATCGTCGGTTCCAAGTAAGGTATGGGCAGGACGTATCCAACATCCATGAGATACGATCAAGTGTGCCTCAAGGTAGTGTTCTAGGACCGGTATTGTACACCCTACATTCAGCCGACTTACCGGTACGACGAGGGGTCACAGCGGCAACATTTGCCGACGACACAGTATTACTGACCTCAAACACGGATCCGATCGCAGCCACAAACGCCCTACAAGAAGAGCTAACAGACATGCAGGACTGGCTCAACTAATGGAGAATCAAGGCAAGCGAAAACATCCATCCATGTTACATTTACATTGCGAAGAGGAAACTGTCCTCCGGTCAACCTCAATGGTCAACCACTCCCACAACAAGACAGCGTAAAATATTTGGGAATGCACCTCGAGCGAAGCCTGACATGGAAAAAACACATTGCAGGGAAGAGAAAAGAAATGAACACCAAACTCCATAGTATGCACTGGCTTCTCGGAAGGAAATCGTAGTTATCACTTAAGGGGGGATTGTCTTTTTTTTCGCAAAATTTACCGCTTTTTGGGAATTTTTTTGTGAAGAAAGTATACAACGGAAAACTTGTGAAACTTGGCATATAGTTTTATTGATCTGTTTACTACATACAAAAAAAATTTTTAACAATTTCATCAAAAAATCCGCCTCCCACCCCCCTCGACGCGCGATGGTCCTTTTTTGATGGTGTGCACGATTTCTCAAAAACTATTCAACCGATTGCCTTCAAATTTGGACAGAATGCTCAGCTGACATCCTTTTATCGTTTGATGAAGCAAAAAAGCAATACGTTTAATAGTTTTTTATTTATAACAAAAAATCGATCAATTTTTTTCGAAAAATCGATACTTCAAGTTCAAAACGTCACCAAATCGTCAATTTTTTTTTTCCCTTCATCGAACGATAGCTATATGTGTCTAAAGTAAAATGCTTTTTGGGTTTTTGTTGCAGGATGAACGTGAAGGCTGTAATCGTGCACACCATCAAAAAAGGACCATCGCGCGTCGAGGGGGGTGGGAGGCGGATTTTTTGATGAAATTGTTTAAAAATTTTTTTGTATGTATTAAACAGATCAATAAAACTATATGCCAAGTTTCACAAGTTTTCCGTTGTATACTTTCTTCACAAAAAAATTCCCAAAAAGCGGTAAATTTTGCGAAAAAAAAGACAATCCCCCCTTAACAACAAAATACTACTTTACAAATCAGTAATTAAGCCGATATGGACATCGGGATTCAATTATGGGGAACAGCAAGCGAGAACAACCTCAACACCATTTAACGCACCCAATCTAAGGCACTTCGTACGCTGCTAAACGCCCCATGGTATGTCTAATGAAACCATACACAACGACCTCCAAATAAATACAGTCCAGCAAGAAATCCAAGGACACAGCACCAACTACCTAAAAAGAATCCGCATTCACCCCAACAACCTCGCCACGCAACTACTGGAACGGCGTACAGAAACAACGCGCTTGAAGCGCCATAAGCCTTTGGACCTCCCACGTCGCTTCCAGCAAAACTAAAAAGTCATAACATAAACCAAACAAAGCAAACAAAAGAGGGGGGGATGTGAAAAAAGCACAACCACTCTATGAAGATAGGTCACTGGACGCTAACATATTACACCTTGTACCTTGTAAATACATCCCAATTACTTATTGTCAAGAGTATAAATGACACATTGTAATTTTTTACGAAAAAAAAATCTATTCTAAACGGCTTCGGACGTAACAGAATCATGTTTGCAGTGGTTGAATTGTCTTTCTTTGAATAATTTATTGAAAATTATGCTTCTCAATGCCCTAAAAAGCGTTTCTGAACCGCTACCATCGCACTAGGCTACGAAAAGAATTGAAACCGATGTTTTGCGCAATGTTTTCGGATTATCGAGATTATTCCACACCAGAACTACTTGCACTCGCACCTGGATTAATTCCCAGTTGTAATTTGATTAGCGGTGGTTTAATTTCTGTTCGTAGCATAGTGCAATAGTAGCGGTTCAAAAACGCCTTTTAGGGCATTGTGGAGCGTAATTTTTTCTAAATCATTTAAGGGGTAAGGCCACTAAATTTTTTGAAAAATCGATTTTTTTTTATTGACTTAAAAAATAGTTTAAACCCTCTAGAATAAGAAAAAAAAGGTCCTGTGCGAAAAAAAATTTGTTGTCCTTAGGAAATGAAGGTCGCCGCCAAGCGTGTCAAAACTTGCTCCGAAACGACTGCAATTATATCGGAGATGGCGATTCCAAAACTTTCAAAGGCATCGTGGATTCGAAGCCTTATGAAAATGTTGATGTTAAAAAAAAAGAGTGCATAGATCACGTGCAAAAAAGAATGGGCACTCGATTGAGAAACTTAAAAAAAGGAACAAAAGGTCTCGGGGGAAGAGGAAAACTCACTGCCAAATTGATTGACGAACTAAGCATTTATTACGGCTTAGCAATCCGTCGAAATTCCGATTCCATCAAAAATATGAAAAATGAGATCTGGGCAACCCATTTTCACAAAATGTCAACGGATGAAAAGCCTCAGCACGAAAAATTTTCGGAGAATTGGTGCAGTTGGAAGAAAGCGAAAGCAGAAAATGCCTTGGATGCGTATCATCACAATCAGCCAATGAGTGAGGAGGTTTATCAAGCCATCAAACCCATCTACATGGAATTGAGCCGGGACGAGTTGCTGGAGCGTTGCTTAGGGGCCTATACTCAAAACAATAACGAAAGTTTCAACGCTACCGTTTGGAGTTTGGCCCCCAAATCATCCTCAAGCGGAAAAACTGTACTAGATATTGCGACGGATATCGCTGTTTGCATATTCAATGGCGGCCTTACCAACGTCTTGCAAATATTCAAGATGTTGGAGGTGGAAATTGGTGTACAGTTATATAATTTCTGCATCGAAGCCGACGCCAAACGCATCACGCACGCGGAGACATCTCTGAGCGACGCGGCCAAAAGTGCGCGCGCGCTCCAAAAATCAACCAGGAAAGACGAAGAAGACGAAAATTTGGCTATCGAAGGACAAATGTATGGTGCTGGGATTGCAGACTAACGGTAAAAATTTTTTTTAACTTCTTTTTTTAATTTTTTCCAATAAAAAACTATTCGCAAAACTTTAAACGCGTTTTTCTCGAAACATGGTTTTTCAAAATGGCACGCAGCATAACTCGAACAATTTTCATTTTTTTTACTTGAAATTTTAACCAGATGTGAACATTTACATTATCTTGAGAATGTCGATCGGAATTTTCAAGAACTTTATTTATTGATTTTTTATTAACAAAAAACTTGCCGTTTTTTTCGTCAAAAATCAATTTTTTTTTCAAACGCACGCCAAATCCACAAAAATTGATACTTTTTAAAATCCGATCGACATTCTCTAGCTATAGCCCTCTAGATTAATGGTTTTTTTTTTTTTTGTTCTAGATTCAAAAGTGCACCAGTGGTGCTGCGTGCCGCGGAGCCCTGGAAGCAAAACATGTCCCGGGAAGATAGCTGTGGAACCGCTATTTTGTTTTTTTTTTACTGTAAAAAAATTTTATAATAAAGTTTAATGTATGCCCGATAACACCATTAAAAGTTTTTTTTCAAATACCTTCAATTTCGGGAGCAAAAAATTAGTGAAAAAACCTTTTTTTTTGGGCCGTTACAGTGGCCTTACTCCTTAAAGGAAACGAATCCTCAATAAGAAAATAAACGTACATGAAACACTATTTGTATAAATCGTCTTGCACATTGAACTCGTTTCGATGGTGAAAAAAGAACATTTATTGTATGCGCATTTATCAAAGTAAAAATAAATAAAAGCCGGGTCTCTTGTAAATCTTCATTTGGACCAATGTTTTTTTTACAGTTGGGAATTAATTCAAGTAGAAATGCAAGGAGTGTCGTTGTGGAACAATCTCTACAATGAGAAAACTGCGCAAAACATTGGTTTTCTTTCTTTTTCATAGTGTACTGCAGCAGTAGTAGTTCTGAAATGCTGTTTTCGATATCGAGGGAGGTGATTAAAAAAAAATCAATCACAGGTAACGATTCCAAACATTGTAAACGTGATTTCGATAATCAAACATAGAACATGATTTAAATAAATCGTTTTTCATATTGGATTCGTCTATAAAAAACATTCATTGTACGCGTATGCATCAAAGTTTCCAAGAAACATGTTTCGTATTTCATGTTACCCTCGGTTTCGATCAATATTTTTTTACAGCTGGAAATTAATCCAAGCGCGAGTGCAAGTAGTTCTAGTGTGGAATAATTTCGACAATCCGGAACATTGCGCAAAGCATCGGTTTCATTTCTTTTCGTGTCCTGGTGCAATGGTATCGGTTTAAAAGCGTTTTTTAGGGCATTGAGCGTAATTTTTTCTGAATTATTTAAAGGAGATGTATCCAACCACTGTAAGCATGATTCGAATAAATAAATATGAAACATTATTTGAATAAATCGTTTTGCACATTTGATTCGTCTCGATACTGAAAAAAAAACATTTACCGTATGCGTATTTATCAAAATTAAAAAAGATAAAAGGCGGATCTCTTGTAAATCTCCGTTTGGATCAATATTTTTTTACAGTTGGGAATGCACTAGGCTACGAAAAAAAGGATCCTATGTTTCTTGCAATGATTTATTGTTGTGGAGTGTATTTCACGACAGTATCACCTGCACTCGCACTTGAATTCGTCTCCACCAGTAAACAACATTGATTAAAACAGAGATTGCGATCAGATACGAAACTGGTTTCTTGAAATCTCGGATGCATACGCATAAAATAAATATTTTTCATAGGATCGAGACGAATTGAACATGAAAAACCATTTATTTAAGTCAAGTTTGCAGTGTTTGGACTGCTGAGAGAGAAAGAGAGAGGGGGAGAGATAGAGAGAAAGAGAGAGAGAGAGAGAGAGAGAGAGAGAGAGAGAGAGAGAGAGAGAGAGAGAGAGAGAGAGAGAGAGAGAGAGAGAGAGAGAGAGAGATTGATTTGTTTATTTATTATGCCCTAGTTAACTATGGGGCAATACATGATATTAATTAAATGATATTAACGAAATGGTGAGTCACGCTAACAAAATACATCGTGCTCACTGTAACTGTACGCACATTTTGTTACATAGTAACTACTCCATTACGAGGAGTTATTGGATCATAGCGATTCTAAATGTCGCGATAGCTAGTATGTAATATAATATATATTCCATCGATGACTAATATAAATCGAGTAACACTAAATATAGCAAAATTTTCAATTTTCTGCGGTGGACAACTCACATTTTAGCAAGTGGGAATATAGTAGATGTTTAAAGCTTGCCAATGTAGGACTTGATCTTATGGACGGTGGAAGAGAGGCCAGAGGTACGCAGCCGAGAGACCGAATGATTTATGAAATGCAGTTGTTCTATGAATGGAGATAGTGAAGGTTGGAGTTTCGAACCTTGTTGAGGTTCTCAAGGAGTTGTCAAATAGTGGGAGTAGTTTGCGAAGATACGATGGAGAAGGCAAATTGAGGATCCGATAGGTCGTTATACCCAGGAAATAAAGTCTCCTGTTCTTTACTGACAGCCACTTCAGTCGATGACGGTAGGGTGTAATATGTTCATCACGTCGGAGGTCAAAAATGAAACGAATAGATGTATTGATCAGTCGTTGAAGGGTCGTATTAAGTTCGTCAGTTAAATCGTGATAAACAAGGCAGCAATAGTCGAAGTGTGGAAAAATTAGAGAGGAGATTAGCTTTTTTCTAAGATCAGTTGATAGGGAATTTTTATGAAATTTGAGTCGGAAGAGAGTATAATTTACTTTTTGGGATATGGAGGCAACTTGTTTTCGCCATGATAAGTTAGTGCTGAAATGCACCCCATGATTTCGCGCTTCAGTTACAAAAGGGATACGAACGTTATTAAGGGGTTTTGAAAAATTCGTTTTTTTTATTGCATTTTTTTTAAGTATAAGTATCTGAGAATATGTCCTGAAAATTTCAAGTCGATCCGAACAAAATTGACTGAGATATGAGCGTTGAAAGAGAAGAATCCGTTCTTCGTGTAAACTGAAATTGAAACTTTAAACGCGTTTTTCTCAAAATGGCATTTCTAAAGTCGGTGACCAAGATTACTCGAACACTAATGAACCGATCTTCTTGAAATTTTGCAGGCTTATTTAATACATAAAAATGTAGTCTTTAATCGTTCGATTTTTTTTTTCGAAAAAATGGCCGTTTTATAGCAAAAAACGGCCGTTTTTTTTCGTTAAAATCGAACCATTAACTTTGACTGTCCACCATTTTGTGAAAAATGAATATTTTTTAAAATCCTTCGATTAAAGACTAGTTTATACTTATATTTGACTAAATCCATCCGCATTTTTTTTTCAGATGATCCACTTCGCCGCAATGTTGGTCACCGCAAACCGTGTATATAAAAACATCATTTCATTGACGGCCATTTGCCACTAAACAATGTAATATTTTTCAATAAAAAAATTACTGAAAGTTCTTCAAAATGTGTTCTTTAAGATGGTATATTAATCGATTAAAAAAAGTTTGTAGTTTTCTTTTAAAAAAATCATGAAAAAGGCCTTTTTTGCGCTACAAGTGGGGGTAACGCCTTAATAGAGCTTTCGGGTAAGGTTTGAAGGTTGATATTACGGACATTTGTAGAAATTCCAAAAATTTGTGCTTTAGATTTTGATGCGTTCAGCGATAAGCCATTAGACGTGGCGTAGTTAGCGATAGCGGTGGCGTCGCTTGTGATCATGGCTATGGCATTGTTTAGTTTTGAGGGATAGCAGTGGATATAGATTTGGGTGTCGTCTGCAAACACCATCAGATTAAAGTACTGCAAAATGTCACCGATATCGTTGATAGCCTAGGACAGAACCCTGTGGGACACCCCTGGTAGAGGGTTGCCACTCAGAGCGGGAGCCTTTTCCGTCGACCACTGCTTGTTCCCTCCCAGTTAGGTAAGAGAAAAACCAGTATAAGGTTTCAGTCGAAAATCCGATAGCTTTAAGTTTAAGTATTAGTCAGAGATGAGGTACCGTGTCAAAAGCTTTAGAGAAATTGAAAAGAATAAGAATTGTTAGCATTTTTTGATCGATACCGCTCCAAATATCATCGGAGACTCGAAGTAAAGCTGTTGAGTGCTAAATACTTCACGGAATCCTGACTGTCGGGAATGAAGGATGTTGTGCTCCCGAAGAAAAGACGTGATTTGACTGTACAGAATTCGCTTGAAAATTTTAGAGAATTCCGAGAGGTTGGCAATAGGGCGAGTATCAGCCGGTGATCGAGGTTTTTTACTTTAGATAATGGGGGAATAAAAGCTTTCTTCCAGGATTGCGAAAAAAGCGAGGTAGATATCCCAGATAGACAGTCATGATCATCACGCCGTGCATACATTTGATAAAGCAAATTTTATAGCATATTGGCTACATGTCGTGATGCTAAGCCGTGAACTCATTTAGTATCGTGAAAGTACAAAGCATTTTGATCTCAATATGTCGTTTACAAATGCATCATACGTTTGGCGAACGTTGAACTCATATCGCTGTGCTCAAGTGGCCACAATTAATATCTGCAAATTTTACGTCATATGGAAGTCATCCAATGACTTGTGTTGATGAATTCACTGGGTTAACACTGGTAGTAGACATGCCATGCAAGCAATATGACGGCGATATGCATGCTTGTCAGTGATACATTCGATGAGCGCAACATGACGGCGATATGCGTGTTTCTCAGTGATACATCCTATGACAGCGATATGCATGTTTTCAGGGATACATTTGATGAGCACAATATGACGGCGATATGCATATTTCTCAGTGATACATCCCACGAGCACAATATGATGGCGATATGTATGTTTCTGTGATACATTCCATGACTACGATATGCATGTTTTCAGTGATATTTTCGATGAGCGCAATATGACGGCGATATGCATATTCCTCAGTGATACATCCCATGAGCGCCATATGACGGCGATATGCATACAAATCCAGAATGGAACAAGTGAGCGAAGACACAAAGAAAGTTTACACAAGTGTTAGAATGGTTAGGTAGGTAGCGCGCTCAGCTCTCGAATTAGAAAACGTAGGTTCAAACCGTAGGTAGGTCAAAAATGTTAACTAGGCAGGATACGTTTCAATCCATTTATCATATAGGCAGGAACATAAAAAAAAACATATGGATATAAAAATCGTACCAAATTTTTTTAATCAACATTTTTGGATTTTTTGATTTTTCACGCTATGACACTCATATGAGCTCCCGATGAGCACCGCATAGTTCCGTCACGCCATGCCGCTAATATGAGCTCCGTATGAGCACAGCATAGTTACGTCATGTCATGCCGCTAATATGAGCTCCGTATGAGCACTACAATTTCTTCACGCCGTGACGTCCATATGAGCTTCATATGCAGTCATTTATTGTTAGATATTCGTGAGCCGATTTTGCTAGTCTGATGAATGCACTGCATGCATATTCGCGTGAGAACAACTTTGCTTCATTTGGATGTATTATTGTGAATCATCATGTGATGCAAATATGACTTCAACGGGAGCACTCATAAGGGATACACAGCTGTGAGACTTTCTATGCCGCAGTAATGATGTACATATGGTGCAAATATGAGGTACATCTGTCTATCTGGGAGTGACCGGTTAAAAATGATAGTAAGTGCTGGAATTATTGAAGATTTAGCTTTGAGAATAGCAAATGGAGAGATATTGTCAGGACCCTCGCAAAGAGAGGTTGAAGAGCTAGCGATAATAGATTTAGAGACGTCTTCAGTCGTTATTAAGGAAAAAGAGAATAAGCGATCAGGTTTTGGCGTTCCATTTAAGGATTGTAGGAAGGTTGTCCATGAGAGGGCGTCGTCTTCATTGGAAATGAATGCAAAAAATTGATTAAGTTGGTTTGGGCTGAAGAAGCTAAAAGGAGAGGAAAATCTACATTTGACAAGATCTAAGTTCGCAAGTTCCTTCCAGAAAGAGAGAGAGAGAGAGAGTAACCGACTTTTCAGTTCTTTCGGCAGTAGTTATTTCACCGCTTTAAATATAAATATACATACATTATAGTACAGTCTTTGCCTCACTGACATAAATTGCACCGCACTCAACATCACCTTCGTGTATCGGTTGCATTGCAATATGACTCTCATCGCTCTGTTTTGCGCGATCTGCAGTTTATTCAACTCTGTTTCTCCCATACCCACTAACAGTATTGCACAATATTCGAAGTGAGTTGCGATAATCGTCTTATATATGACACATCTCGTATACGCGGATACGTAGTGCCCTATTCTGTTTAGGAAACTTGTTTTTTTACCAATTTTTTTTAACATGTACTCACAGTGATCTTTGAATCGTAGTTTATCATCTATAATTATACCCAAATACTTCATCGCCGCCACTCTTTCCAGTTCCGTCCCATCCAGACACTTAAGTACAATATTCCCACTCACGCTTTTCCTTACACTGCTGGCAATCATATATTTTGTTTTTTCGACATTCATTTTTAATTTATTTCTGTCGATCCATTTTTCCACTATATTCAATAACATATTCATCTTTCTTTCCACTTCCGCACTGTTTTTACCAGTTACATATATCACGGTATCATCGGTAAACATTTTTATTGCACAGTCCTCGGGACACAAATTAACTATATCATTTATATACATAATAAATAACAATGGCCCTAATACGGACCCCTGTGGCACACCATGTTCATTGGAAATAATTTCAGACCATTCATCATTGAATCGAACTCGCTGTGTTCTATTTCTTAACTATGTACGGAACCAATCTAATACCCTTTCTCTAATTCCATATTGGTATAATTGGTCTAATAATATTTTCCTGTCTATTGTCGCAAACGCTCGTCTTAAATCCAAGAAGATTATTCCTACCATTTTCCCTTCACTAATGTCCATTTTCCATTCATCTACAACAGTTTGAATCGCCGTTTCACACGAATATTGCTTTCTAAATCCCGACTGATGTTCCGTTATAATGTCATGGCCTTCTAGATGTTTTTCGACTTGATTTTTCACAGCTAATTCTAGTACTTTTTCGTACAGTGGCAACATATTAATTGGCCTGTACTGACTGGCTTTCGCGGCCTTGTTCATCTTTGGGATCGGTATAATCGTGGAAGTTTTCCAGCTGTCCGGGCAACGTCCCTCTCTTAGCGACCCATTTATTATTTCTACAAATTCCTCTTTGATTGCACTAAACGCCAATTTTAGTATATCACTTGATATTCCTTCTTCTGTTCCCTTCTTTTTTGGAAGTTCCGTCACTATCTTCTCTAGATCTTTTATTTCAACACGACTAAATTTGTCCATTATTCTTTCCTTATCCATCCCAACTCCCGTTATAATCCTTCGCCTGTTTGGACTCCCTGACGTATCGCGCTGTATTGAATTAACTATATTGTTTATGTTTTGTACATAATACACATTAAATTTATCAGCTATATTACATCCCATCATGCCCTTCAATATCTCAAAATCTATGTTCTCTACTTCCCGTGCACCCATTGGTTCTCCTCTAATTGATTCTTTTAACGTTTTCCACATTTTTGTCGGGTCCTTCTTATTATCGTCTATCGTCTCTTCGTAATATTCCTTTTTCTTTGCTCTTATTAATGTAGCTATCGCATTCCTTTCTATTTTAAATTGCTGCCACTGCTCTTCCAAACCAGTAATAATTGCTACTCTATATGCCTTATCTCTTCGTCTGGCTGCTACTGTAATATCCTCTGAGTACCATTTTTTCCGTTCCCAAACCCTTGGAATCTTGATTGTTCTTTTGGGTGCAAACTTGTCTAGTGCCCCCACTATGTTATCAACAAGCATTTTTGCTCGTTGGCTTACCTCTAACCCTTGCACTTGTCTTATGGTATTGCTCAACATCTTTGAAAATTCCTTCCCATCAATTTTACTGTAGTTTCTTGATATGTATTCTCTGTACTCGTTTTCCGTCCTGTTACCTAATATGACTTTTATCCATCCATGGTCCGTTATCTTTGGCTCATGTTCCACCTGAACTTGTGCAATCCTATCAGGAAATAGTAAATCTATAATCGTTCGGCTATCTTGCGTTATTCTCGTTGACTTATTAACATATTGCTTCATCCCTAGACTCAGCATTCCTGTTATTAACTTCTTTTTATAGGACGTTTCTACTGTTACATCTATATTAAAGTTACCTAATATCAAACAGTCTCCTTTTATTCTCAGTTCCTCAGTTATGTTTTCTATGTATCGTATAAAATCAGCATCCGACGCACTCGGTGAGTGATACACAACTGCAATCACTCCTTTATAATGTTCGTCCTTGACCTCTATTCCAGCACATCGTCTCTGACGTATAGGATCACGCCACCTGTGCTCCTCTTCTCCGCATCACATCTGACTATACCGTATCCCGGTATATACACTTCACTGTTTTCGATTTCGGTCGTTACCCTGGTCTATGATAACGCTATAATTGCAGGTTTCATTCTATCCACTACTTGGTATCGTATTTCATCCTTGTGTGCTATAAGACTTTGCGCATTTGTGTACTAAAGCGTTTCTTCCTGCTGTCGTTGCTAATCGTCCCAGCCTGCTCTCCTCTTCTCTTCTTGGATGGCTCTTTTATACGTTGGGCATTCCCGATCGAGTGCGTCATGTTCCGTATTTATCTCTAGATTATATGCTCTGTTTTTGAACACACAGTTTATGCACTTGCTTTCCGCTACTGTACACCTACTCGCTTCATAATTTCCGGCACATTAATGCCGGGGGAGAGAGAGAGAGAGAGAGAGAGAGAGAGAGAGAGAGAGAGAGAGAGAGAGACAGAGAGAACGAGAGCGAGAGCGGGAGCGAGAGCGAGAGCGAGAGCGAGAGAGAGAGCGAGAGCGAGAGAGATTGATTGAGTTTATTATGTCCTAGCAAACTTTTGGACAATTAATTATAATATACAATATGGTGAGTTGCAATCACAATGATGAGATAATATCAACTTACAACTCATAGATACAACAGAAGTGTAAATGTAACAGTAGGAAACTACAAATAACAGTTTTATCGACATATATGGCTCATACGGTATTTTCTAATCTAAACGCTACTTGGAAACATCTCAGAGCAAATGCTACAGCAATTCGGATTGGAATAAATAACTTCTTAATCGGATTTTAAAGATTTCAAGGTTACTCGATTCAGTGACATTAATCGGTAGTGAGTTCCACAAATAAACCGCAGACACTCCAAACGATCGTTGCAATATCATCGTTCTACAGTATGGAATAGCAAAGGTTTCAGGCATTCTCCTGGTGGAAGTGCGCAAGGACGGATCTCTGATTGGTAGGAGATCTCGGAGATATTGTGGTACCGGGGGTGAAGAATTTTGTATGCAACCAAGCCTAAGAAATAAAGCCGCCTATTTTTTACGGAGAGCCACTTTAACTGATGACGATATGGCGTCATATGAGTATCACGTCTAAGATTAAATATAAAGCGCACACAACAATTTATGATCCTTTGCAGTTTAGTATTAAGTTTATCCGAGAGGTCGTGGTAAACTAGAGAGTAATAGTCCAGATGAGGGAAAATTAACGCCGTTACTAGTCGGGTTCTGAGCTCCGTCGATAAGGCATTCTTGTGATATTTCAATCTAAAAAGAACATTGTGTACTTTCTGGGAGATGGATGCAACTTGACGACGCCATGACAGATTAGCAGTGATCCAAATGCATGGATCACTGCTATGGAAATTGCATGCGTTGCATGCGCTGGAACAATAAGGGATAATAGTATTGTTAACTCAGATGGGTGGACAAGTTTGGAGATTAATTTCGCGAATAAACACCGAGTTACCAATGATTAAGGCTTTTGATTTAACTGCATTGAGGGTTAAGCCATTCACAGTTGCAAATGTAGAGATCACATTCGCATCATACGTAATCTTGTCAATAGCAGCTCGAAGTTCATTTGGATAACAATAGAGATAAATTTGTGTATCGTCCGCAAATATCATTGCACTAGAATACCGAAGATCACAGCATATATCATTAATATATAAAGAAAAAAGTAACAGAAAGAAGAGAGAGAGAGAGAGAGAGAGAGAGAGAGAGAGAGAGAGAGAGAGAGAGAGAGAGAGAGAGAGAGAGAGAGAGAGAGAGAGAGAATGAATGAATGAATGAGATGTTTATTGCCCAGAATTGAACAAACAACAGCCGAGGCTGCTAAGTACAGTATATATAATAATTGTGAGGTAGAGAAGGTTATATAAAATAAAGTAACGGAAGGTTAAGCGAAGTAAAGCCAAGTAGAGTGTTAAGGAAAAGCGACATTAAGTACAGAGTAGAAGACAAAAAGAATAAGTATGGAGAGCATAGCGAGGTCCTCTCTCAGTACGGTCGTCTCCAGATATCGCCAGGATACGCGCATGCCCAGTGGAGGTGTCCGGATCGACTAGCAAGGGCCGACATCCCTCAGACAGGGATCAGACCTGTGGTATTATTGTGAAGCTCTAACCAAGGCTTCAGTGTGGTCTTGAAAACGGCAAGAGAGGTTGCTTCGGTGATGGCCAGTGGCAGAGAGTTCCAGATGTATGGTCCCGTAACAGCGAGAGAGAATCGAAACGCTAACGTGCGATGATTGGGGACCACCAGTCGTTGGGTATGATGCCGTCTGAGCGTGCGAGACGGGTTTGGCGCGAGCAGCAGGTCCCTGTGGATCGCGGGGCCACCCTCACGCAAGGCCTTGTACACTGTGCATGCAAGTGAGAATCTTCGGCTGTCCTCGATTGAGAGCCAGCCAAGATTTTGTCTCCAAGGGGTGATTGATGCATCGCGCGAAAGGCAAAAGATGAACCGTATGCCTCTGTTGACTAGCCGTTGTAGTTTGACATTGTTGCCGTTCCCCGCGCCGAGTAGGGCAGACGAGCAATAGCTGAGGTGCGGTAGGAGTAGCGCGGATACGAGCGTCTTTCGGAGGTTTGTATCGGTGAGGTCCCGGAACTGCTGGAGTTTGTACAGTACTCCATTGACTCTCGACGAGATCCTCGCGATGTGGCCGTGGAACGTCAGCTTGGAGTCGATGATGACCCCAAGGTTATTCACTGAGGTGACGAGTGGGATAATACTACGTCCATCACCGAGCGAGGGGAGTTCCATTGAGTCGATGCGGTTAATAAAACGTTTGTTACCCAGGATGACTGCCTTAGTCTTGACCAGATTTAGGCGTAGGCGATTCACCTCGGCCCAGGCCCCGATACGGGCGATGTCCTCGTTAAGACGGTGCATACAGGCGGGCAAGTCCTCTGGTGAGCAGCAGGCGTAAATTTGAAGGTCGTCAGCGTAGAGGAGGCGCTTGGCGTTATGAATGACTGACCCAATATCGTTGACAAAAAGCGAAAACAAGAGGGGGCCCAAGACGGAACCCTGGGGAACTCCAGTGTTAGTGTTCAGCCAAGGGGTGAGTGAACCATCCTCGCCCTTTACCGCCTGCTTTCGTCCGCGCAAGTAGGAGGCTACCCATGCCAGGGCATCGTTCGCGAAGCCAATGTGTCGGAGTTTGCCCAAGAGAACGCCATGTGAAACCGTATCGAACGCCTTAGAGAAGTCGAACAGGACCAGAACCGTTACCTGCCGTTTGTCCATCCCGCTCCGGACGTCGTTTAGGAGTTTCAGCATAGCCGTGTCCGTGCCGAATCCCGGACGGAAGCCACACTGCCTTGGGTCGAGGATTGAGTAGCGAGTGATATAGTCCATGATCTGGCTGTGAATCAGTTTTTCGTAGATCTTGCTAACCGTGGCCAGGAGCGAGATTGGGCGATAGTCAGTTGCAGACGTCGGTGTAGGCACTTTTGCGATCGGCACGACTACGGCTTTTTTCCAGGCTCCAGGGAACGTGCATGTCCTGATAGATCGATTAAGTAGTGCCACGAGGAAGCCCAGAAGAAGTGGCAGCACGGGTAGCAGCATGGACAGCGATATGCCATCGGCACCTCGCGCATTGGAGCGGGTAGATCGAAAGGCCTTATCCACCTGTTCAGCAGTGACGCTCTCGATGACAAACTCTGGACGCGTAAGAGGGAGGCCCCCAGCAGAAAGGCCGCGCGTATAGTCTCCAGAGCAGGCCTCTAGCTCAGCCGGGGTGGCCGTGGAAACCGAGGCAAATGACTGGTTGAGAATGTCGGGAGCCACCATGAGGGGGGGAGATTTTCTAGGTTTGGCCAGTCCGAGAATGCGCAGCTCCCGCCACATGGCATCCTGAGTCATACCCTGCAGTCGCGTTTGATAATAGCTGATTCTCGCTGCATTCAGCATCGGGCATAGCTCGTCGCGTGCCCGGCGGTATGCGTTGAGGTGTCGGCTCCGCTTGTTGCGTCGAAACCGGCGATAGGTTGCACACACTTTTCTTTGAAGCAGCTTGAGCTCGGGGGTGAGCCATGGAGCATGCTGGATGGAGTTCACTTTGGCGGTGGTGATAGGTGCGACCCGATCTAAGATCTCGAGGAAGTGTGTCCGAAACTCGTCCAGGGATGCATCGATGGTGGGTTGAGCAGCGAGTGAAGTCCAGTCGATTTCGCGAAACTCGAGGAGCGACTCGACGCGAGATAAGTTGGAGAGGCGCCTGGTGGAGATAGTCTTAGGGACAGGATGCGAGTGTTGAACGGCTATCTCCCCAAAAATAAGATGGTGGCCGGCTCCTAGCGGCACGTCCGAAAGTCCTTTGGAGATTATTTCATCCAGCGCGTCAACCATGCAGAGGTCAAGCCAAGATTCAGCGTTACCAGAGAAGTGCGTCGCTCCGTGATTAACTAGCTGGAGTGAGAAGTCGCTGAGCAGCGACCTAATGTGTTGCGCATCGTGACTGTTCCTCAGTTGATCGGCATTAAAATCGCCCATGATAACCTTGTGGCTAAATCCGTCCATGGCGAGGGAGATCTCATACCCTAGGTCGACAGGTGTGGTAAACGGTACGTGCGGCGGCCGATAAACAGCTGCGGCGAAGATTGGCGGTGAGCCCTTGGATTCGAGCGAACACGTGAGGTAGTCGATGGAACCCGGTGCGCCAGTGCTTGCCGAACGAGAGATGACGGTAGCTGTGTAGCTTTCATGGATGTATAGAGCCACACCGCCACCATGCGAATTACGGTCCGCTCTGAGGACGGCGTAGCCCAGTAGATCGACGGTCGCGTCAGGGATGGAGTCTGCCAGCCAGGTCTCAGTGATAGCGATGACGTGATAAATGGGGCGTTCGTCCAGGTGGCATTTTAAGGCATTCAGGTGCGAGCGTAGTGAGTTGGCGTTGAGGCAGGCGAAACGGAAGGAGCCTGACGCTGGTGTCGGAGGGCGTGCAGGCCTCTGGCGCTATAGTTGAGGCGTGGAGTACAGGCTGATGAGCTTAGGAATGTCTTCCAGAGAGTTGATGGTATGAATGATGCCGTCGTTGTCCTTTTTTGCCAGCACCGTATTGCCCCTGCTCCAAATGTGCTTGAACCCGGCACCCCTGAGAGGTGGCTTCGCGCTAGTAAGCAACTTGAAGACGTGCGACGGGAGAAGTTCGCTAACGTGGATGGTGAAGTCAACCGGCTGCTCCGGCAGCTCAATGTTCGCAAGTTGGGTTTTGTCAAGGCTGGAGAATTTTAACTCCCCATGCTGCCGCTTGCGGGCTAAGAGCCGTTTGGCGATGGAGGAGTTACTCAAGACGGCAGCAAAGGTTGTTTTGACGGGCTGAGGAGCGATTGCGTTAGGTATTAGGGTCCCCGTGCTTTGGTCAGCCGGCTTCTTTCGGAGGAGTCGGGCGCCGACAATATCGTCGTTGTTCATTTCAACTCGGAGAGCAGCTGCTATCACCGGAATGATCCCACGCAGTACAGTCACAGCAGGGTCCGCGAAAGTGAATCCGGAAATGGTAATTTCATTGTTAGACTGCTGCTGGGAGAGTGATCGCTGGACATGTAGGGCATTGGCGTTAAATGCAGTGGTCAGTCTTGACACGGTGGAGGCGTTGCTGGTACCAGAGGGGCCAGCCACTGCGATTTGCTCCACGCGAGCCTCGAGCTTTCCGAGAGCGGCTTTCAGGTCGGTGTTCTCTTTAGAAAGTCGGGCAGTCTCAGTGCTCAGCGCATCCGTTGTGGCCGTCAGCTTGCCTGTAGTGGCTTTGAGGGAAGCGACATCCGAGCTGACCCCCTCCAGCGTCGATTGCATAGAGGGGAGCACCTTCAACAACTCGCTATGGCTTGCAAGAATCACGGTCATGGCAGCTATTCCGTCAGCGATGCTGGCAAGGCTCGGTTTCCTAGGTGCTGGTTTTTTGAGCAGTTGAGTGTGCACATCATCGTCCTGCCTGTCCCTTTTACGCGAGCTGCGGGAGGAGGTAGAGCCTTCGGAATCGGCAGGAGACGTGGAGCGAGATACGCCAGGTACTGGGGACAAGCTGCCTGTAATACCGGCGGCGTCGGAGGTGCGAGGTGGCGCCAGCTCTTTGTCTTGACCCAGGTCCATGATGTTGTAACGATTCGGTAATTAAATAAATTCACGTGAATCAGTGCGCAACTTCAGGTTGGTCAGCGAGGATGGTTATTCTCTTAAATGACCGTAAAGTGACCAGCCAATAGAATAAATGCACCGTTGAGTCGAGACAGTGCGCGACTTCAGGTAGGTAACCGAGAGAGGTTGGTGTCGTGGATGCCCGCAGTTTGACCGACCAATAGAATTTCGGGATTCTTTGTGTCCCGTATCGTGCGCTGTACTCACAAGAGAGAGAAGGAGGATGGTGGGGCGGTGAGCACTGTTAAGCGTGGCGCATGCGTATAGCTGGAGACCGAATGTTGGTGCGGCAGCGTGCGGGGTGCGGGCGGGACGCCAGCAGAAAGTGAGGTTAAGCCGAACCAGCAGTTTTCATCGAGGAAAAAGTCGGGAAACCCTCCGATCCGCCAAGAAAACACAAATCGTGCGGAAAACAAGCGAGAAGCCAAGCGTGCCTGGTCCTGCAACGAGACGCCCGGAGGCAAAGTGCGGCAGAAAAAGTTCCGAAGATGAGGAGCAAAGATAGTGCGTGACAGCTGTACTCACAGAGAGAGAGAGAGAGAGAGAGAGAGGATGGGAGAGAGGGAGGGAGAGAGAGAGAGAGAGAGAGAGAGAGAGAGAGCGAGAGAGAGAGAGAGATTGATTGATTGATAGAATTTATTATGCCTTAGTTATAAACTTTCTGGCAAATTTAGTTAACAGGAAAAATACAGAATGTTATGATGAGTTCATGGTAGCAAGTCAATAAAAATAGTGAAATATGCGAGATACTACTGGACATAATCTGGTACCCCGCAATTAACGGACACCACTGTGACGGCTTCAAAAAATCGATTTTTTGAAAACCATCTAGAAAAATCTAAAATACTGTGACGTGACAAATTAGGGGGTCATGTCCATTCTCGAATGGTGTCGACCAGTGGGTCAGGTTTACGACCCTGAGGCGTCCTGGTTCGATTCTGGGTGGCTCCGAAATCGTCGACTCACGACGTGGCGGAATATTATACCTTCTTTTTTTTTTTGTAATTTTATTCCAGAAGCCGCCACGTATTATCTGAGTGTTTACCTACCGGCTCGTGAGCCGAGGATGAATGGACAAAATTAAAAACCTGTAAATAAAATGTTTGGGGCAGTTCTTTAGGACGGCTAGTATGGAGGACGGAACGATGTATCGGGGAACGAACGCTCGCGCGTCCATAGTACCCCGAAGTCCCGTGTTACCGATACCCGAGATGTCCCGGCTTCCGGTTTCGCGCTCCGCAAAACCTCGCGCGAGTTGGTCCACGAGGACACACACGCGCCTCCACTCAAAGGCAGGCGAGCGTCGGACAGCAGTGCTCGCGGATTGGATGCCAGAGGAGACGCCGGAATAAGGCCAAGTTTACCTTGTCGCCCGTCCCTCTTGACTCAGCAGCCCGGAGTTGCACCATCCGTACTGTCCCCTCGGGCCTCATGGACCGCGTAGGACCTGCGCCCCGTCGAAGGTGGTCGGGGCGGTGGATCGGCGACCGGAGGTGTAGTTCACCTAGTGGTATATCGCGTGGGCCCACCGCTATTCCCAGGACGCTGGGGAAAGGCGAGGGAGGCCTCCCCCCCCCCCGCGTTCGAGGTCCCGCTTCGGTTCCTAGGGGAGGAGGTTCGAGGGGCAGTCCATTATTCGCTGCGAGGACAGTCGCGTACGCGCGGGGTAGTGCGAAAGAGCGGGGCCGTGGCCGTGGCACCTGAGAGAAATAGGGGAAAATCTCCTAGACGGCGACGAACGCGATCATACGTGAGCGCGTGAAAAGAGGGGAGGGGCGCGTGAGTAGGGCACGCGAGGGCCGGGAGCACCGCGAGAGCGCGGCTATTTTGGTTAGTCTCGATTTCGGAGTCAACGAGCCCAGCCGCGTCACTCCGACAAAGAAAAAAGCCGATCGATTGACTGCAGGGCAGGATCCCCCGATTCAGCGAGCTTGTTCGTGCTGCGACTCTCCAGCGGTGAGCCCGATCTCTTGCGTCTCCCTACGTTCCTAAGGTACGAGCTCTACATTCGGTTTCCTTTCCTTTTACTTTTATTAATTGTCCCAAGTGGCGACGGGTTGCCCCATGGAGGGAAATTTCGTGTCCCCAGAGGGCCGGAACCCGGCGGGAGTGTTTAGGCGATAAAGTCGCGTTTGGTCCCGGGTTTCCGCCTCTGGGGAAGTTCCGTTTGAGTCATAATTTTGGGAAGGGAGCTCGTACCTTATCCTCGGTCGTTCCGTCGAGTTCCGGTCCATGTTATTGCGTATCGCGTCAATTAGCGAATTGTTTGTTGATTACCGATCACTAATTAACATGATCGTTCGTTAAGCCTAGGGCGTTAAATTAAAAATGTTTGCTGACGTCCCGCGGAAATTGGCCCAAAGACAAGTACGAATTTCCGCGAGATTGCGTAATTTGAAGTAATATTTTATTTCGAATCGGAAAAGGTAATACGACATCGTTCGTGCGTATATCTCTCGTCCAGTCTCTCCGCGCGCTCAGGGCCATCGAGCGCTTGGCCTCGCGTTTGTTTACCTTTGAGCTTCTGTCTTTGTTTCCTTTGTTCTCGCGCGTTATTTACGAGTTGCCGAAATCCAGCTCACTCGAGAATTATACTCGCGCAAAACCCTTGGTATTATTCACTCGATTATTATCGACCCCGGGACAATTGTATTTCAAGCGCATATATCGGGTGTCCGAGCCGGCGAGCACGCATAATCGAGTTTCGTCGACTGGGCCTCTACACAATTACCTATACTCGGTTAGGTTAATACACGATTATCTACACTATTGCCTGCGCTCTTTGGAGTAAGTACACGAGTACCTACACGATTGCCTACACGATTACCTACCCAATTGCCTAAACTCGGTTGCCTTAATACACGATTACCTACACCATCACCTACGCTCTTTGAGTTAGTACACGAATTGCCTACACAGTTACCTACACTCTGTTAGATTAATACACGATTACCTACACAATTGCCTAAACTCGGTTGCCTTAATACACGATTACATACACCATCACCTACGCTCTTTGAGTTAGTACACGAATTGCCTACACAATTACCTACACTCTGTTAGATTAATACACGATTATCTACACTATTGCCTGCGCTCTTTGGAGTCAGTACACGAGTACCTACACGATTGCCTACACAATTACCTACACAATTGCCTAAACTCGGTTGCCTTAATACACGATTACCTACACCCGTTTACATTAATGCACGATTATCTACACTATGGCCTACGCTCTTTTGCGTTAGTACACGATTACCTACACAATGCGCTACACTCGTTGGGATTAATACACGATTACCTACACAATTATCTACAATCTTTTGCAGGAATACCCGAATTGCCTACACCATTGCCTACACCCGCTTACATTAATACACGAATGATATACCCGATTGCCTACGCTCTTTGGAGACAGTACACGAGCGCACCAGTAGCTTATCCAAGCGTGGATAGTAGTTGGAGATTTATGTCGAGCGCCCATGAATTGTACCCCGTATCAGCGGGCCTTGGGCCCAATAAACGAATACCATTTATACTGCCAAACCCGTGTTAATTATTGCAACGGACACCTCCTATCAGGTGTCATCCTTGACACACGTCCTTCGACCCTGCCCCTCTACCATATCCTCCGGCGAGTAGAGCTAGTTGGACCGCCTGGGTCGTGCCGTTCCACACCGGGTGTCCCAACAGCAAGGGACCGTGCTCGGGTGGACAAAATCACAAGTCGACCCTCGGTCGGCGGTACTCCGGTACCTGGCGCCCACGTCCACCCGGCGGGTTCTCGGACACCCAGTAGGCTTCGGGAGCGGTACGGACCCGGAAGTGTGCGGACCAGAAAACCCGTTACAATACATTTAAGATTAAGATGCCGTTGGACCCAGGTCGAAAAAATAATTATTTTCGGAGATATTGAATATTTTGTGAAGCGTTGCAGCGCGGTAATATTTCTGAATATCGCCATAAGCCGCCTCTTCCTGAGGAAGTATTGGAGGCAATTACGCCAGTCTTCGAAAATTTGAGCAGAGACGATTTGCTGCAGCGTTGTTTGGGCGGCTTCACGCAAAACAACGAAAGCTACAACAAATCAGTTTGGACAATAGCCCCCAAGTGTCAGTCCGGGAGCAAAAAAACCGTCGATATTGCAGCTGATATCGCGGTATTATTATTCAATGATGGCCTGACAAGCCTCATGAAAGTTTTGGAGACGTTGGGGATAACTATCGGCCCAAATTGTTTCAATTTTTGAGTTGAAACCGACGCAGCGCGGATCGAGCTGGCGGAGCGCTCGCTCACAGACGCTGCAAAAGAGGCAAGAAGAGCCTCTACAAGTTCGAGAAAAGATGCTAGGGACAATGATTTGCTTCTTGAAGGCTAGCTATATGGTGCCAGCATCGCTGATTAAGGGTAAACATTTTTTTTTTAAATTTATCGCATAAATTAACAAACCTAAAACTTTGAACGCATTTTTCTCAAAACCACTTTTTTGAGTGCGGCACGCAGCAGCACTCGAGCAATTTTTATCCGATCGACTTCAAATTTGGACTGCATCAATAAAACTAGATTATCTAAAGAAGTACATAGGATTTTTTCGATATCAATAATAAAAAAAGTTATAGCCTATTTTCGACGAGAAATTTTGCTCGAAAATAGTCCTTTAATTTCAAAAGCGTGCCTATTTTTTAAAAATCAATATTTTTTCAAATCCCTGTGTACTTCTCTTCAAAATATCATATTATTAACGAAAACACTCGGTATTTTTCTTCAGATCGACTTTGAAGAGAGTTCTGCTGCGTCCCGCGAACCACTGCAGAGGCAACAGTACCTGACGCGGGAGCTTCCTCAGCGTCACCATGGGGCGTGAAAAAATTGAAATTTTTTTTTTTACGTATCTTCAATAAACAACGAACAAAACAAAAAAAAATCTTTCGAATATCTCTTTTTTTCCCACAAAAAAAAAATGGCAAAACAACAGGGGGTCACAGTGGTGTCCTGCCTTAAGTACTTTGTGAACCAGTATCCCAAGAAAGTACATGCGTCTAATCTTCACCGAAAGCCATTTAAGCCGGTGCTCGTATGCCGTGATGTGTGCCCTTCATAGGTTATAAATAAAGCCGATACAGCAATTGATGAGCTTTTGAAGTTTTGAATTTAGTGTAGTGGGGAGATTGCAAAAAACGCTCGAACAATTAGCTAGTCGCGGAAAGATGAGTGTTTTGATAAGATAAGGTCCGATGTCCATAGGCAGTAAGTTTCGGTGATATTCAAATTTGTGGAGGATGCCATGAACGTTGCGAGATAAGATGGCCACGTGGCGCTAAAAACGTACGGCAATGGAGGTTACGGATCTCCAAAACGTACGGCAATGGAGAGCCGTCCACCAGGATAGGAGGAAATTCGTCTAGTGCGAGAGCTCTCGTGCAAGCACTGCTACCCAAAACAAGGACTTTGGTCTTCGGCAAACTTAATGACAACCCATTCCTCTTGGCATACTCGGAGATAACCTTGACATCCTCACCGATTGACGCTAGGGTCTGATTCAACTCATTAGGCAAGCAGCTGCAATATACTTTAGTGTTATCTGCAAAAACCATATGGTTCTGAAACCTGAGGCACTCGAAGATATCATTGACGAAAAGGGAGAAGAGAAGAGGGCCTATCACGGAGCCCTGGGGGATGCCTAAGTTTGTGGGAAGCCACGGTGTAGCAAACCCTTGTTCATCAACCACTGTTTGCTTTCGATCCGTGAGGTTAGAATGAATCCGTTTGAGAGCTGAATCAGAGAACCCCAACTTCTTCAGTTTGCATAAGAGAGTTAAGTGAGGCATTGTGTCAAACGCCTTCCTAAAATCAAACATGACTAAAACGGTTAATATGCCCAGGTCGGCAGCGCGCTGTACATCATCACAAATCCTGATCAATGCAGTTTGTGTTGAGAACCCAACTCTGTACGCGGATTGTCTAGTGTCAATTAACTTGTGCAGTTCCACGAAGTTAACTATCTGATCCTTGACAATGCGCTCAAAGAGTTTGGATATCTCAGAGAAATTAGCGATCGGACGAGTTTCCGATGGTGACTTCGGAGTCCTGATTTTAGACAAGGGCCGGATAAGTGCTTGTTTCCACCGAGACGGAAAATAGCTTAGCCTGATCGAGTCATTAAAAAGTGTAGTGAGAAAGTCGACTACAGCAGAAGAGGCGTTCCGTAGACTGAAAGCAGATACCCCGTCGGAAGCACTAGCAAGAGAAGACGACTTGAGCGATTCTATTTGACGTCGAATGTTGTTGCTATCAACTTGAGCAAACGAAAAGCTAGGTGCACGACTGGGGATGTTCGAGAGAGTCAGCGAAACGTCCTCCCAGGTCTGAACAACAGGTGACGAGGAGACCGACGCGTAGTGAGCATTTAAAGATTGAGCTGACAATGAGAAAAAGTTGAGTGGCGACGTCATTGCCGATTTAATCAGACCTAGCCTCCTTAGCTCGTTCCAGAGGGCTGCGGGGTCCGTTACCTGGGACAGCCGTAGTCTAAAGAATTCATTTTTGGCTGCCCGAATATCGTGAGTAAGTTGGTCTCTGGCTCGTCGAAATTCCGCCAGTCCTAGTAACCTGTTTACGCATTTCGCGGCCTAATATCGCCGATCGTTGGTTTTGATGCGAGATCGAAGTTCGTCGGTCAGCCACAGAGTGGGCGGCCGAAACACCGAGAAGGTCCTCCATGGAGCATGGATGTCCATGGCAGACTCTAGTGTGGACGAAAAGTTGTTTACTCCGATGTCGATCGCAGATTCAAAGAGGGAGGGGTTAATCTCACTGAGGAAGGTAGATACAGATTCCGCGTAAGATCGAGTGCTAAAGGCCGTTAAACAACGGCGTCGGAGTAGGCTAATGATAGGTTCGCTGAATTCAATAGAGTATGCAATGTTGAGCATGTCATGTCCGTTGATAAATGGAGTATCTGATTTGACATACGCAGCAACTTTATTGAGATCATCGACCACCATGACATCAAGCCGCGAACTAGATGAGTCGGTATGAAAGGACGCTCCCGAGTTCACAAGATTTAAGGCCGACGTAAAAACAAAATCTCTTAGGTACTTTGACTCGTGACACTCGCGCATTAGATTACAATTCAGGTCTCCTGCGAGTATGATATTTTTGTAGGCGTGAGAGAAACAACAATAAGCTTCGATAAAATCAGCAAGGAGAAACCCGTGCAGTCTCCTATAGATGGACGCGAATAATAATGGATCGGCACCATTCAGTGATACTTGCACTAAAATGAATTCAGGGGAGTTTAAGAATTTGCATGGGGACATAGCGAGGATTTTGGCTTTGAGAGGCTTACGAATAAAAACCGCGGCGCCATCTCCTTGTTTGCTCTCTCTGTCATTCCGAATAACAAAAAAGTCATCAATGTTTATGAGAGTGTCATCGGTGTGAGAGTGCAGTCAGGTCTCTGCTATTGAAATAATATGGTAATTCGCCATAATTCGCTTGAAAAAGCACCCGAACCTGATCGATGTGAGTCAGTAGGGAGCATGCATTAAACTGCGCAATTCGTAATGGAGAATGAGATAAGGAAACGGCCGACTGATCTGCACGACAGTTTTGCGGTTTGGCACAGGTACGGCGAGTCAGTCGGGCCCCACTAGATCGTTTTCAGAATATACTTTGAAGCGCGGTTGACCATCCGCCTTCCTGGCATAGATACGGCCGCACCTGGTCCACACGTACTTGTAATCTACAACCGCGGCCTTGGCTTTAGCGCGTCGTAATAGTTTGTACTTCTCTGCTGGAAGCATTTCGTTGACGAAAATATTAAAATCTCTCGTAGCGCTGTAACAGTCGTTGAAGACGGCGGACCATTTGAGATCGCGGATTGCACGCTTTTTGTCGATGAGAATGTCCGTGACCGTGCCTGAAGTCAGCGTGATAATAAACGAGCATTTAAGATTGGTGACCGATTCGCCTACGGCACCTGAAGACTTGGTGGGACGTTTCCTCACTGCCAATATGTGGTGCGATAGTTCAGATGAACCCAATGCCTCGAAACGGCTGATGATCAAATACTTAGGTTTGTCGGTGTTACGTATTGGCATTCCAGCGATAATTCCCTCACCGCGGTAGAGTGAGGGAGAGGGAGAGGCAGAGGCAGAGGTTGGTTGGTTGGTTTATTGATTGATTGATTTATTGACTTATTGCTTTATTGATTTGTTGATTTATTGATTTATTGATTTATTGATTTATTGATTTATTGATTTATTGATTTATTGATTTATTGATTTATTGATTTATTGATTTATTGATTTATTGATTTATTGATTTATTGATTTATTGATTTATTGATTTATTGATTTATTGATTTATTGATTTATTGATTTATTGATTTATTGATTTATTGATTTATTGATTTATTGATTTATTGATGTATTGATTTACTGATTTATTGATTCATTGATTCATTGATGTTTTGATTTATCGAATTATTGATTTACTGATTTACTGATTTACTGATTTATAGATTTATTAATTTAGTGACTTATCGATTTATTGATTTATTGATTATGCCCTAGTTGTCTAACTTTTGAGCAAAAATGGTAATAGCGTTCAAATACAGTTACAGCTCTCTCCACCAAACACAACACGGTTACGTACAGTGCCTTCAGTTCATGCCTGGACCTGATGTATAAGAGATAACCTCAAAGAGCGGATACATTACCGTTCTGTGAAGTTAACGTCATTGGTAGATTTTCGAACGAATTTCAGACTGATGTGTCACGAGCAATTTCCAACCCGTGAGGCGATACAGCCTCGTGAAAAATTGACAGCGTCTATGCGTCGCAACTGCACCGTGAATGCAGGCATGCAAAAACTCGAGAGGATGGAAGATATGAATGCGAAATTGGAAAAAAAGACATACGGGGCCCATTTCAGAAGAAATACAAAACATGAATTCGATGAGTAATTACATCCGGAGCAATATTAATAAAGCACAGAAAACTGCAGAATAAATAAATAAAAAGCCGACAGGGAACATTCTGTTTCTGTATACGATATTTTTTGAGTCAGTGCCGAAGAAATAGAAATACAAACTAAAAAATAATTTACTGTAACCCTGGGTGCTTCTGAACATGGATTAACGATAAATTATAGACTTCTGGTGTCGAATTTATATCTTATTTGTTAGCCACCAACATAAAAGAGTTTCCACGATAAAATACATTTCGCATTGGCTTTTAATATATCTAATTTTTACTCTCTTTTGCCGTTGAAAATGTTCCGTTCAAGCGGATTTCCCAATGCATGCGATTTTGAACGAACGTAATAAGTATTTGTTGAAAAATATATGTTGTGACGTTCAATTGTTTCGAATTCTAAAAAAACTGGCGCCTAGATTCGTTTCTAGTAATTAATCAAGAACGAAGGACGTGTAAGTTTCACGCTTTAAAATCGAGTGACTGCGATCAAGGGACTTGAAAACGCGCGGTGGCAGCACGTCCCGGGTTTACAAAATCCTGCCGACCTCGCGTCCAGAGGAGTTTCTCCTCAGCAACTAGCGACCGAAAATTTCTGGTGGAAAGGCCCCGCATAGCTTTCTAACCACTCAACATCCTAGCCATGGACAACTCCAGCCATTGACTCCAACGTTGTCCTTGAGGTTCGGAAAAAGCATGCGAATCTCGCCGCAACAGCCACGGAAATAGAAATCTGGGATCTCGTCACTCGGTTCTCATCCTTCGACAAGTTGCTACGCGTGACAGCGTGGCATTTCCGCGCAGCAAAACGATTTCGACGATGTGAAAACTCCACGATTCACGAAAATGCAATCACGCCAGCCGAACTCGACCAGTCGCCTGTTTTGGGTAAAACTCATTCAACAGGCGTACTTTGTGTCAGAAATTCGAAAGCTCCGCAAAAATTCGCAATTATCGCGGTCAAATGCTCTCGTCCGCCTCATGCCGCTCATTGACAATGCTGGTCTCGTTCGGGTCGGCGGGCGGATTCGAAACTCACTTTACTCCCATGACGAGAAGCATCCGCTGATCCTTCCGCGAAATTCGCATCTAACCGCGCTCGTCATCGATCAAGCGCATCGCTCGACTCTTCACGGCGCAACGCAAGTTACTCTCGCAACGTTTCGCCACCGATACCGGATAGTGGGTGGACGTGTACCGATTCGCGCGTTCATTCACCGCTGCGTCATTTGTGTTCGACATCGCGCTGCCGTTGGGCGGCAGCTTCTGGGACAGCTCCCACCCTCTCGTGTCATTCGCGTACGGCCGTTTCTCTACACGGGGGTGGATCTCGCGGGGCCAATTATCCTGCGCACTTTCCGCGGCAGAGGGGCCAAAACATACAAGAGATATATTGTCGTCTTCGTATGTCTCTCGTCATCAGCCGTACATCTGGAGATCGTGACTGATTATTCGACCAAAGCGTTTCTCGCTGTCTTCAAACGCTTCTCAGGTCATCGCGGAATCTGCGAGACAATCACGAGCGACTGCGGAACAAATCTCGTCGGAGTAGCTACCGAACTTAAAAATCTGTTCTGTGCCACATCGACGGAGTTCGCTCATCTCGCTAGCGTTCTCGTAACGGACGGAACATTATGCAAATTTAATCCACCATCAGCGCCGCACTTCGGCGGTAAATGGGAGGCTGCGGTGAAGGCTGTAAAATTCCACCTGAAGCGTGTCATCGGAGAAACAGGCCTGACTTACGAGGAATATTCAACCCTGCTTACTCAAATCGAAGCAGTACTGAATTCTCGGCCCCTCTGCGCGCTCTCGGATGATCCGACAGATCTTTCGGCGTTGACTCCGGCGCATTTTTTCATCGGCTCTGCCCTTAAAACGGTCCCCGAGCCTTCTCTCATCGACTTGCCCAGCTGTCGGTTGTCTCGATGGCAACTCCTTCGTCAAATGCTCGAGCATTTCTGGACAGCTGGAGCAGCGAATTTATCCAGCAATTGCAAGTGGCCACAAAATGCCAACAACAGCAAAAGAATGTAAAAATTGGGGCTGTCGTACTCGTTAAGGACGAGCGTTACCAAATGGGCTCTCGGCCGTATCACCGAGGTGCATGCCGGCAACGACGATCTCGTGCGTGTCGTTATCGTCCGCACTCAAACCTCGACTTTGAAACGGCCCATCGTGAAGTTATGTTTGGTACCAGTGGCGGCATAAGACAATTGGCGAAACACAGTTAACAAAGAATCCAATATGCGAACCAAGAAATCGGTGTCTAAATGAATCTCAATTTTTGTTTTGTTTACAATCTCGTCAAGATTGTCAAGGCGGGTGGAATGTTGCGGCAAAAGTAAACCTCTCCGAAATAGCATGTCTCTCAAATTTGCTATCGTTCGGATCGAAGGCTCTCGAGTCAGCTGGAAATTCGCATATAAAAACACTCGCGAACAGCAAGGTGTTCGGTTTACCTTTTTTCTCTAGTCTCGACTGGTTCAAGGCTATCCGCGCTCTCGGTACGATCGACCCGGTTATTCGGTCGAATTGAGTCAGTCACGTTAAATCAACCGCCGGATCATGAACTCGAAACTCAATATCATACAGTCCACGAAACCTATGAAATAAATATATTCGATCTTTCGCTATCAAAAACTGCTCTTAAGACCCCAGTTATTTCTCCTTCTCTTTCCTCGTTATTTGCGGATATCTTCAAAACCAGCTCACGCCTCTCCAAACACAGCGATTAAATAAAAATGGAGCTCTAACAAACGCTGAAAATTATGTAACAATTACTAGCGATCGTCTAACGATCTAATAGAATGACAAGAATCAACGTTTTGCGGAAATTGACGATTTACATGTGCAAAGCCGTAAGCAGCTGTCGCGTCGATGCTGCCAACCTTCGCGACATGCAGCACGCTCTAGCGCCAAAACGTTTTTCAGCAATTAAATAAAAATGGAGCTCTAACAAACGATGAAAATTAACTAACAATCACTAGCAATCTTCTAACAATTTAATAGTTTAATAAGAATCAACGTTTTGCGAAAATTGACGATTTACATGTGCAAAGTCGTAAGCAGCTGTCGCGGCTATGCGGCCAACCTCCGCGACATGCAGCGCGCTCTAGGGCCGCAAAGTTTTTCAGCGATTAAATAAAAATGAAACTCAAACATACGATGAAAGTTCACTAACAATCACTATCATTCGTCTAACAATCGAATAGAATTATAAGAATCAACGTTTTGCTGAAATTGACGAGTTACATGTGTACAGACTCAAGTGGCTGCCGCGGTGATGCTGACAACTTCACGTCGCTTGCAGCGCGCTCTATGGCCGAAAAGTTTTTCATTAATTTAATAATAATTGAGCTCTAACAAACGATATAAGGTGACTAACAATCACTAACAATCGATTGGTCACGAAGAAAAGTTCGAAATCACTAGAAAAAAAAATTCTGCGGCTAATTTTGGCATAAATTTGTTTTTGGTTTTATTCAATTAATAAAGTCTAACAAACGCTGGGTTTTGTCTAACTAACACTAACAAACGACTAACAATCGATTGGCGTAAAAAAATTCGATATTTCAGAAATCGGCGGCACGGTCCTACATACAGGCCTTGAAACTCTGGTGGTGGGGGTATGTCATCGAATTCAAGCACCGGCCGTTTCGCCTAGTGACCACGTGTGTCGCTGCGATAGAGTGATGCAGGCTGTGCGAGAGAGATGGAAATCCATGGAGGCTATATAAAGGAGTCCGAACTGTGTCTTAAAAAGTGGCAACAAAATCATTTGATATAGTGAGGTGCAGCGATCGCGCTGTTATCATGCAGTTAGTTGCGTGTGAGAGAGATGAAAGACGTATCGGAAGTATGCAATAATTATTTTTTCATGTGCTATATTCCCAAACAAAAAAGCGAACAGTGGAGACAAAGTGCAGCATTAGTTATTTATAAACTAGATTTTTAATCGTGACGTGAAAATAATTGAGTGTTCTTTTTATATCAGATCAAACGTTTTTCCGCATCGATATCAAGGTCAGTATCGTGAGGTAAGCATAATTACTTTAATCTCCAATTCCATTGTTTGCAATTTTCATAACCTTGCACATGGGTCCTTCGTGACTAATAGTTGTTAATCTGTTTACATAGTAATAAGTTACGTTACTATACATTTTTCAAGTTTAATAATGTTATTATATCATTAATAATTTTAATTCTGAAACAGGATGGGTAAAGTTTGTGCTATAACAGGCTGTAACGGCGGCAGCAATGGTGACAATGCTGATAGAGATATGCGTTCAGTACGACAATTGACATTGTTTAAGGTGCCAAAGGTACTGCATGTTATATTCTGTTTCCTCTGTGTTCTTCCTCAGTTTCTCTCATTTTTCATAGGTTTTCATAGGTCAATCTTTTTCATTCATCTTCCTTGCACAGTCCTTGCCGTTTTCTGATTATTGTTCGTACTTTTCACTTAAATCACATATTTCCTCTTATAGTCCAGTTACACCTTCATCGTGTCACTCTTTTTTATTTTATTTTTCAAGTCTTTCTTACTCTGTTTCATTCAGTCATTTCTTACACTGTTTCATTTCGGCACATGTGAGGGTTCACGGCAATTTGCAATGAAAATTTATTATTAAACATTTTTTTGTGCATATTATTACACTTTGATTTGTAATAAGAATTGAACATTGTCAACCCGTTCGTACAGTTCATTAGGCAAATAAAAATTTCGCGGCGGAGGATTTGAACTCACGACCACGTTTTCGTTGCCGGAGCATTATCCCCGAGGCTATCGTGTCTTTCACAATCTAATATTATAATTGTTGTATTTCAATTGCAGCTTTGCTTAGAATTAGCATCAAAGCTTCAAGGATATTCACACTATTATTGCTGTATGATTGCTCTCTACTTATTTTTAACAATGATATAAATAATAATATGAATGAGATCAACTTTCTTAAGCTGGCTATACATGTTGGCCCAAGGTAGCCGAGTGAAGGCAAATACCAACGTATAGACAGCCTATTTGTTTGGGTTTGCCATTGCTCTTCGTCGCTCGCCTAGCTGGCCGAGTGAAGGCGAGCGCCAACATGTATAGAGTTCATTTGGCGTGGTATGTCACGACTCGCAGTCACTCGCCCCTACTCGTCTCACTTCGGAGAGGTGTCGGTTTTTCTGCACAAATCAAAGACGCTCGCCTGCACTCGGCCAATCGTGTTCACACGATTGTCCGCCATTGCGCGGTTACCTTCCATCGCGACAACAGGTACAAAATGTCACTCTCCACAAATGACAAAGTGTTCAAGTTTTTAGAGTTTTACCAGAATGAGCCTGTTAATAAGAACCCCAAAGACATACAGTACAAAGATAAAAAAAAAAGTAAGTACTCGTACCTATTTAAAATTCAAATGATAGGTAACTCGAATTTTGTAGGTGGTTTCCGCGATTGATGTTTATACGGTATGTTTTGAAACAAATGTATTTTATAATCGACATATAATCATCATCCACACTTTTTTGCCATTATATGATTTAGTAGGTAATTGATAATAATAATCAAGTAGATGGCGGACCTCCGATCGATGTTCCGGCCGATCGCCGCGGCTCGCCCTTCCGGCCGTCGCCGATGATCGATCCCCCAAATCGATGTTCTCCCCGGCCGATAAGGCGGAGACGATTTGGGGCGATGGGGATGAGAGGCCTCGGAAGGCGAGCCCGTTGTCCCGCGTGGCCGAGTGATGGCGCTGTTCGGTGTTCGGTGAGCCCGCACCGGCGTGGCCTTACACACCAGTCCGTGGTCGACTCTCGGGGGACGTCGAAAAAGAAAAGGGGTATGGGGAGGGAACAGGGGGGGAAAAAGTCGCGGACTCTATATAAAAAAACTTAAAACTATCTTAATTTTAACATTCGCATTTTCGTGAAGGGCGCGGCGGAGATGACCCCTAGCGTGGTCACGCGGGCTCTTTCTCGACTTTACTCTTGTGACGTCACGTCACAATGTATATAACCCCATTTGGGTATTTTATAATGTCATGGCGTCGTTCCTGGGAGATGTATACGAGTGTTCCAGTAATATTAATACATTGGTAATTCTCAAAATAAAATAATAAATATACAGGGTGCGCCAGAGAAACTTACTTATTTGAAAGGTCAATAAAAACAAAAGTACTTCAATTATTGTTCTAAATTTTTTTTTATTTGAGAATACAATATCCCAATTTTTTTTTCATGTAGTCTTGAAAATGACATCGGATAAATGGCGACCCCCATTGCGCATACACTGATGAAGTCGATTTTTGAAATTCGTATCCACTCTTTGCAGCATATCAATCGGTATGTTGGCAATGGCGTCACGAACGTTGTTCTTGAGGTGTGCTATGGTCCGTGGTCGATCGACATAAACCAGAGATTTCAAATAACCCCATAAAAAGAAATCGCATGGAGTCAAATCTGGAGAGCGTGCCGGCCATTGGAGATCGCCTCTGAGAGAGATGAGGCGGTCGGGGAAATGTTGTCGCAACAAATTCATTGAGTCTCCTGCTGTGTGTGCTGTGGCTCCATCTTGCTGAAACCACACGTTCCTAACGTTCATTTCTTCGAGTCTTGGAAGAAAAAATTCCTCGATCATGTTCCTGTAACGACCTCCATTCACGGTAACTGCGCGTTCGTTTTCTTCAAAAAAATAAGGACCAATTATTCCCATTACCGACATCGCACACCAGACAGTAATTCGCTGACAATTAAGTGGCTTCTGGTGAAGCTCACGTGGATTTACACCACACCAATAACGCATGTTTTGCTTGTTGACGCAGCCGGAAATGTGGAAGTGAGCCTCGTCACTGAAAAAAACGACCGCGTCTTCAGGCAGGTTGTCAACCAGCATTTCACATGCATTTTGACGGGCAACAAAATCGCGTTCAGTTAATTCTTGCACAACAGCCAATTTATAGGGATGAAATTGAAGGTCTTCATGGAGAATTCGTCGAACAGTGGTGTCAGAAATTCCCATAGCAGCTGCGTGTTTGCGAGCCGAACGCCGGGGAGAACGCACAACTGACTGCCTTACTCTTTCGACATTTTCCGGAGTTCTGATGGTCCGTTGAAGTCCATTTCTGGGTTTAGCGACACTTCCACACTCCCGAAATGAGTTAACCCACGACAGAATCGAATTACGGCCAGGAACGAGTCTGTGAGGAGGAATTTCAAAGCGAGCGCGGAAGGCACGTTGCGTAGCAACAAGTGAGCGACCGTTAGAAAAGAAGCTCTCGACTGCGAAGGCCCGCTGCTCTCTAGACCAGAGCATGATGGCAACTGACTGGAGGGAGAAACAAACTTCAGAACTTCCCCCTCCAGATGCGCCCCCATCGCCCCTCTACCCGCCCAACTCACCGCGCGGGAATTTTTTCAAATAAGTAAGTTTCTCTGGCGCACCCTGTACAACACAATTTACACACATTGAATTTATTCCAGACTAATCAAAATAGAAATCTACATAGAATCTACATGGAATAACTAGACCAGGTACTCGGTACATATAATAATGAGTAGGCACACGATGGTTATTAATTCCTGTTTTGAAAAAAATAATTCGTAAAATTTGATCTCACTTCTACTGCATTTCTTGGAGTTCTACGAGGTACAACTTGTAAGGGAAAGAAACCAGAATAATCTCTTTGTCTCCAAGAACCAGGTAGAACTAACTCGTCATTAACGTATCTGTCTAGTGCTCCTTCTGGAGTATAGAAATTCCGAGATGTACTGCTTTTTCTTCAAAAGTTATGCAGTAGAACGCACGTCATTGTTACAATAGATGTTTTTTGGGCTATTGGGCTATTGGGGTTTTGAATACTCTAAATACGCTCGCCATAATTCCGAATGTGTTTTCAACGACGACGCGAGGACTAGAAAGTCTTTGGTTGAAACTTCTTTCAGGCGTAGCTCTCTCGTGATTTCCAGAGTATGGTTTCATAAAATTTGTATGAAGAGCAAATACTCCATCAGCCAGTATAACGTATGGAAATTTGATATCCATCCCAGGTAGCGGAGAATGTGGAGGAAAATTAATATTATTATCAATAATTTCCTGCCATAATACAGTTTATTTTAAAACACCACCATCACTAATACGGCCTTGGGCACCTACATCAGCAAATACAAAATAGTAATTACTGTCAACTAGACCTAATAGAACGATACTAAAGTCTCCTTTGTAATTGTAATATTCTGAACCAGTTTTCGGGGGGAATTGTAATTTGATATGTTTCCCATCTAATGCCCCTACACAATGCGGGAATCTGAATCCTCTTGCTATAGTGAGCCATTTCTCTGGAGACGCTGGTAAAAAATGTATATTATTATACCGATAGCTTTAAAATTTTTACTTTTTCCAGACACAAGAAATTAGTCAAGAACATAGCTCGACAGACCAACAGATTGAGGCTAGACAGGTATTGGGTGAACAAGAGCAGCGTTCAAGCCCTTCAAATGTTACCAAGCAGGAAGGACTCCCGCCCCCCTCGAATAGAAATGTATTGAAGCGCCGTTCTTCTAACCCTCCCGAGCTTCAGCAAGCAAGCGAGCAAATGCAAAATGCATTAAGTACAATACAATGTATTAACCAGCAAATAAACTGAAAGAGACGATGTTTGTGATCTCTATAGAAAATTACTAGCTTCAAAATTGAAAAAATATTTATCTGACATCGAGCAACAGGAAGTCATGTTTGAATTGGATGAATTGTTGGCGAAAAGAATTAGGAATCGCCTAATACACGAACAACGTTCTACTTCTTCTCCAAGTACTACGTGCTCTGGTTCTTCTTATTCTCCTGCATTATCGGCTCAGATGTGCCGTCCTTCTTCCTCCCAAAGTTTCTATGCTTTCCCAGATTTACCTCCATCAATACCGCAGCGGCCATTTGCTCATCTCATGGTTATCCAATATTGTTTACACCAGAGCAAACCAATACTCAAAACCCTGCTCCTTCGCCAATATCTACTGATACAACGTCATTTTCAGTACAACAACCACAAGGCCCATCATCGACCGCATATTATACTATGCCCTCTCAACAACTCCAACAACCAACATTTGACCAGCCAAAAAACGGAGTCAAAATTATATCTGACAAAGTCATTGATTCTGCACGACTTAACCCAATCTTGCGTGGAGCGTATTTTAAAGCAGCTGGTGATAATATTTGATTAGTTATTGCAATACCTACGTGTAATTTTTTTTTTAAGGAGAAACTTTAAGTTATTCCGGTGAAATAAATAATTAATAAAAAAATATACGAATGTTTTTATTTACCTTAACCATATCCTTTAAAACTTTAACCAGTGCTTGGCAAACTTCAGGAATGATTTGAGATATTAATTGACTGGATATTTTAAAGGTATAATGTAAGCTTCTGTAACTGTCTCCAGTTGCTAAATATCTTAATGTCACTGCAAGTTGAATTTTAGCTGGTATGCTCTCTCTGAAGTCGGTGTCTCTTTTCCTGATTGCTGGAGAGATTTTCTGGAGTAAATATTCAAAATCGCTATCAGACATTCGAAAAAAGTTCTGAAATTCCTTCGATTCAGGTTCTTGCAGAAGTTCAGATAGCTGATTCTCCATATTTTGTCTGTAAAAACGGAAATGTATACCAATCATATACTGATCATGAAATTATTTGATAACTTGTTGAATTATTTTTCATGTTACTGGATCAAATTGATTTATATAAATTTTGGTCATTTGCCACAGCACCATGTAGCCATAAAGCTCATTCATCTTACCTTGTTCTGTTTCTGTGAATACTCAGAATCCACCACCTTCTTTTTTGTCGTCTCTTTTTTACAACTTTATTGCGGTATACACTGACATAATAATTATACGCGCTCATTAAATAAATAGCAGTAGCTGCAATAATTTCTACGTCGTCCATATCGATTCAATGCACAATAAAAACTGACGGTGCACAACGTGTAGACAACTCGACAAAACTCGTCTACATTGGCAGTTTGCAGTTGTTTTCTTCGAACTTGCCCAACGTGTGGACGGTAGCACTTGCCTTGCCTCAATTCGCCTATACTCGCGTTGGCTGACCCTCGCCCAACGTGTATGCCCAACGTGTGGACGGTAGCACTTGCCTTGTATCAATTTCCCCACGCTCGCATTGGCTGAGGCTCGACCAACGTGTATTGCCGGCTTAAGAGTTCGACCTCCTCCATATAGCCTCCATGAAAATCGATTGTTGACTCATAGGAACCTAACCTAGCTGTACAATTGGCTGGTGTAGGCAAATTATAATATTCAATGTGAAAAATGCATGATGGACCGAAGTACAATTAAAAGTAAATTTATCGTAAACTTGAAAAAAACCAAAAGACTATAGTGATCCAAGTGGTTACAATAAATATAAATGTTTTTTATATAGGTGTCAATGTGAGCTCGTGCTGGTCGAGGGGTTCGTTTTTACAAATTTACGAGTACAGCACGTCGCGTGTGGTCGCGTGAATCAGCGGCTATGTTTGGGTTTTGTTTACTGTTAAAATATATTTCCGTCTCTCTCACACAGCCTGCATCACTCTATAGCAGCGATCCTCGTGGTCACGAGTTGAAACAATCGGTGCTTTAATAAGAGGCCATCCCCCACCACTAAAATTTTGAGCGAGTTTCAAGACCTGTATGTAAGACCGAGGTCGGCGGCAGCTCCATAAACTTAGCCGCCGACTATGGAAATATCGAATTTTTTTTTACGCCAATCGATTGTTAGTCTTTTGTTAGTGTTTGTTAGACAAAACCCAGCGTTTTATAGACTTTATTTATTGAATAAAACAAAAAACAAATTTATGCCAAAGTTAGCCGCAGAAAATGGTTTTCTAGTGATTTCGAACTTTTTTTTCGTGACCAATCGATTGTTAGTCGTTTGTTAGAGATTGTTAGTCGGCTGAAATCGTTTGTTAGAGCTCAATTATTATTAAATTAACGAAAAACTTTTCGGCCCTACAGCGCGCTGCGAGTGACGTGAAGTTGTCAGCATCACCGCAACGAACACTTGAGGCTGTGGACATGTAACTCGTCAATTTCAGCAAAACGTTGATTCTTATAATTCTATTCGATTTTTAGACGAATGTTAGTGATTGTTAGTGAATTTTCATCGTTTGTTAGAATTCCATTTTTATTTAATCGCTGAAAAACTTTTCGGCACTAGGACGCACTGCATGTCGCGGCGGTTGGCAGCATCGCCGCGATAGCTGCTGACGGGTTTGCACATGTCGCTCGTCAATTTCCGCCTAACGTTGATTCTTGTCATTTTATTACATTGTTAGACGATCGCTAGTGATTGCTACTTAATTTGCATCGTTTGTTAGAGCTCCATTTTTATTTAATCGCCGAAAAACTTTTCGGCGCTAGAGCACGCTTCATGTCGCGGAGGTTGGCAGTATCGCCGCGACAGCTGCTTACGGGTTTGCACATGTAACTCGTTAATTTCCACAAAACATTGATTCTTGTCATTCTATTACATTGTTAGACGATCGCTAGTGATTGTTAGTTAATTTCTATCGTTTGTTAGAGCTCCATTTTTATTTAATCGCTGAAAAACTTTCCGGCGCTAGAGCGCGCTGCAGGTCGCGAAGGCTGGCTGCATCGCCGCGACCGCGGCTTACGGGTTTGCACATGTAAGACGTCAATTTCCACAAAACGTTGATTCTTGTCATTCTATTACATTGTCAGACGAATGTTAGTGATTGTTAGAGAATTTTCATCGTTTGTTAGAGCTCCATTTTTATTTAATCGCCGAAAAACTGTTCGGTGCTAGACTACGCTTCATGTCGCGGAGGTTGGCAGCATCGCCGCGACAGCTGCGTACGGGTTTGCGCATTTCCCTCGTCAATTTCCGCAAAACGTTGATTCTTATCATTTCATTAGATTGTTAGACGATCGCTAGTGATTGTTAGTTCATTTTCATCGTTTGTTAGACCTCCATTTTTATTTTATCGCTGAAAAACTTTTCGGCCCTAGAGCGCGCTGCACGTCGCGAAGGTTGGCAGCATCGTCGCGACAGCTGCTTACGGCATTGCGCATGTAACTCGTTAATTTGAGCAAAACGTTGATTCGTATCGTTCTATTAGATTGTTAGACTATCGCTAGTGATTGTTAGTTGATTTCTATCGTTTGTTAGAGCTCCAATTTTATTTTATCGCTGAAAAACTTTTCGGCCCTAGAGCGCGCTGTTGCCATACGTAACGCTTCTAGAGTAGGTCATCTGTCCATAGATCGTTTACAGGAACCGTTTGCACGTTGCATGCAGCTTTTATTGCCCATACGCATTTTATTTTTTCATTATTCGATAATCTAGGACTTTCACATAAATGTGTGTATAAAGTGTACATATGAACATGTAAATATGTAAATATGGATAGATATAGTTACTACTTATTTTATCCACTGACTTTGCAATCTAGTCCAGAAGTATAGCAAAAAATATTGCACCGAAATATAAATTATT
>OX632363.1:7313685-7321185 GCA_951751655.1 Ophion costatus
TACAGCGCCACGATGAGATGAGAGGATACAATTAAAAAGCAAACTTATATATCAGGTAGGAAATAAAATTATGGTGCGGTTAAGGAAAAATTTGCGAGTGAGAAAAGAGAAAAAAAAATACTGCAGCTTTATGCAGTGTATATCCGTAATGTTGTGTATAACTCGACACGCTAAGCTGCTAAGAAATGGGCATGTATGGGAGGAGTCAGGCGGGCGACTCTACTCGAACATAATGCTTGATGAAAGAAGAAATGTAGGCATAACAATCGACTTTTGTCTACTGAATTACCTGGACACGTGGCATAGTGCAAATCGTCGCACTCCACGCAACGCATTTCCCGATTTCGAAGCGGCGTCCTTCCTCTCAGTCACCCACTGCACAAAGTTTCAGCATTCTCCGGGAAAACAACAATGATTAATATAATAGAATATACTTCCCCAAAGATTTTCATTGATTACATAGAAATTGAGAACTAACAAACGATAAAAAGTGACTAACAATCACTAACATTCTACTATCAATCGAATAAAATGATAAGAATCAATGTTTTGCTGAAATTGGCGAGTTCCATGTGCACACCCGTAAGCAGCTGTCGCAGCGATGCTGCCAACCAGGGAGACTAGAGATAAGGAGTGGACACACAGTGTTTACGAAACGACCGCAAAAACGCAGCCATTAAGGAGGCGCTGCGATCGTATGTGTCCTATCGATTAGCTTCGCCTACTCGCTTCATGCTAGCTCCATAAACTTAGCCGCCGACTATGGAAATATCGAATTTTTTTTACGCCAATCGATTGTTAGTCGTTTGTTAGTGATTGGTAGTCGGTTTATTCAATAAATAAAGTCTAACAAACGCTGTGTTTTGTCTAACAAACACTAACAAACGACTAACAATTGATTGGCGTAAAAAAAATTCGATATTTCCATAGTCGGCGGCTAAGTTTATGGAGCTGTCGGCGGCTAAGTTTATGGAGCCGTATTCTTGTCTCTGTCGCACCCAACACTCTGCGATTGCAGCTCCTCTAGCGTCGACCTTTGGCAATGGAACCATGTGAACTAAAAGAGTTTCCAGACCGGTATGTAAGACCGTAGTCATGGAAAAAATCTGCTCCAATGCACAGCTGCCTGGATCTGCGTTTGCAAGGAGACTATAGGGAAGGAGTCCAATCTTCGTATGGCGAGACGGTATAAGAAACGTCCCTAAATTCGTACCCCAAACGTGGTGTTAAATATGGCCTGTAGGCGTCGTTCCTGTCGTTAGTCAATCAAAAATATAGTAATACAGCCAGAGCGCAGGGTGAAACTGGCTGCTATGGCGGCTAATTGTTGTCACTTGTCAAAAAACAATTACCGTGCACGAACATTGGTTGTTTGCGACGGCGGCTTTGAATAAGTATCGAACGAGGGAGTATCGAAAAATTTACTTGTTAATTACAAATCTAATCTGACCTTTTTTCCAAGTGCTTATGTTTAGGTTTTAGGTTATACGTGAAACTTGTTTTTGAGAACCACGGACCTCGCGGTTATTCAAGGTAATATATTTATTTTATCCCTCTTGCCCGTTATGCACTGGCAGAAAACATCGATCTATGTTTCTGGCACTGATGATCGCGGTTTGTGCGTTCTTAAGCTTTTCTCGAAATCGTGAATATAAATGTATTTGAAATATAAAAAACCCCACCTTCAATGTTTATTTTTAATATTTCAAAATATCTTGAGATTAATAACTTTAATATATCTCTATTTTTATTTCTGACAGAAGGGGAGGACATGTTCAGTCCCAGGATGCCACAGTGGCGTTGCCAAAGATAACACAGCGAAAAACATTAGGACTGCCCCGCTACTCGCTACAAATGTATCGAGTAAGCGAAATTTTGTTCGAAAAATCGGTATACCGATATAGCACTGTAGTGGCGAACACTGCCACTTTTTACCTTCTTCTTCTCTCTATCTATATCCGACAGTTAATCATAGGCAACACAAAAAAATAGGCACGTGAAATTTAAAAAAATCACGATCCATGCTCATCTTATATAGGGGAGACCGGGGAAAAACGGGATGCGCAAACGAATCACGGATTTTTTTTCAAAATTCTGTTTTTTTTTTCAAGTTATTTGAGAAAAAATATTTGTTTACCAAACAAATATGGATTATTGTATACAAACAGTAGCATTGGAAACAGTACACACCGCCGAAGTGGATACTTCTTTGCACTACGTTCCGAATCGTGAAAATCGATGACTGACTTAAAAAATTCGCCAAGAATAAAAAAATTATCCGATTCTCGTGTTCCAAGTCGCATTAGAAAAAATAATTACAGTCATTTGAAGAGAAGCATAATTTTACGAAAAATCGAGAATTGTTTTTTCGTGTTTTAATATTGAATTTTTAAGATTTCGATGAAAACTCAATGTGATTCGTGTTTCATAGAAAATTTGCTACAGGTTTGGCCTAAAAAATAACCCATCAGAAGAACTAAAAATTTTCCGAATTTTGTCGACTAATGCCTTTGAAAAATCAGTGAAAATCGGCTGACTGAGATTTCACAAAATCGAAAATTCATGCGATCCTCATGATCCAGTCGCATTTTAAAGGGTAACTGAATACAACAAAAATAAGCGTAGAGAGAAGTTGCTATCTCTTCAGCAAAAATAGTTACAGTCGTTTGAATAGAAACATAATTTTGAGAAAATTTATCATTCCGATTTCTTTTCCAAAATTCAAGAAAAAATGCACTTCACTTCTCACTAATGCACTAATTAGAATATTCGTACTTCGTGATTTTAGAGGGGATGTAAGGGAATGGGGGTGGGTTAATGCCAAACTACAACCCCTACGAGGTCGGCGCCGTGAGATGAAATGTGCAGAAAAATCTAGGTTTTAGTTTTGTCCACAGCACCGAAGTCGTGGAAGTTCATTTTGGGAGTGAAATAGTGGGGTGAAATTTTGAAAAATCAGTTTGAATTCAATAACTCTTTAGAAAAAATTCGTACACTTTTTGTTCAAATGGGGTCGTTGTAGCCCTTCAAAAGACGCGTCGATCAAGTATTTGATCATCACTCTCCGATAATATCTTCACCCCCCAAAAAATGGTTAACATACCAAAAAGATGGTCTATTGAACATTCAAAAACTATCGGTTTTTCGGGTATGGTGCTAATGTACGAAATGTAGAGAATAATTTTCTCTACATTGGCGTTTTTATGGACCACCCTTGAATTTCGATGTTCCAACCACCTGCGGGGGTTGGAAATTCAAAATGAAATTCAAAAATTTGTTGGAAATTCAAAAATTTCGAGGAAAACAATTGACCGCACGAATTCGGCGCTGTGGAAGAATTTGTAGCTTGAACCCTCAGCTATATTTTTGTCCACAACGCCAAACTCGTGTCTCCTTATTTTCGGTTAATAGTTGTCCCGGAATTGCATTTTGAATTTTGAACCCCTGAGAGGGGTTCGAAAAAGCAAAATTCAAGCGTGGTCCATAGGAACGAAAATATAGAGAAAATTATTTTCTACATTTCGTACATTTAAACCATCCCCGAAAAATCAATGGTTTTTGAATTATACAATAAACAATTTTTTTTTATACTTCAGCAGTCCTTTTGGGGGTGAAGATATTTTCGGAGAGGGTTGATCAAATCCCCAATCGACGCACCTTTCCAAGGGCTACAACGTTCCCATTTAAACAAAATTCGTATGAATTTTTCCTAAAGGGTTATCGAATAAAAACTGATTTTTCAAAATATCACCCTACTTTTTCACCCCTAAAATAAACTTCCACGACTCCGGCGTTGGAGATATCCCAAGGCGGGACCTCCGAAATTTGGAATCTGCCATTTCGCTGGTGCCGCCTGCTCGATCTTCTCAGTCAGTTTGCGAGAGACTGTGTTCGCTGGCCTCGCTCCATCGCTGCAGCATATTCAATATCCAAACAATCTGGAAAACATATTGAATTCAATGTAGTGTTTTTTTAATTACAATACACAATATCAATGTTAATCACTGGTACGTGAAAAATAGATGCCACATTAGCATCATAACCTTAACTCATTTGATATTCAATTCGCGAATTATAAGTTATAATTCGCGAATTGAATTAATAAAATACATTTGGAGATGTTGTTTTGGAGATGTTGGAGATTGAATGCTTGTTATAATTAATAAAAAAATTTCTCCAAATTTGTTTAATTAATTATTCTATTCTTTTTAAAAGAGATACTTTTTTCTTACCTGCGCTTATTATAATATCGGTTTTTCGTAAAATTTCGTAACAAAAGATGCAAAACATGAATGACGTATTTCTTTTTCTTCTTCTTCTTTACTATTCGGCTAAATTCCGGGTAGGTAACACGAGTCTAGCCTGGACATTGGGTTCCCGTATCGGCCAAGGGTTAGAATAACGCATTTCGCCGGGTCTATAGTATTAATATGCTGCTCCCTTCGTTGCATCATCAACGCCACACTTCACATTTTACTCCCCGCAACAGGAGCGCTCACCGTCGCTCAATTTCGAACTCGAATTCGAGTTTCGAATTTAGTTGCATTGTATTTAGAATTTAGAATTTGGAAAAAATAAATGTTTCAACTTTAATCCGTACGGAGACAGGTAATACGATAGAGTTACAGAGAAAACTCTCGTGAAAGTTCAACGACAAATTGGTGTGGGTGAAAAACTTTTGTTTCGGCGTATTTTGGCTGCCTGAAAAATATATTTCATGACGAATATTGGAATTGGATAGTAACCAATAAACGTTTTGTGTCGTAAATCACGCAGGTAAATTTCTTTGAATGTTATAAATATGCACGATATCAATGTTTTCATTCCATTGCTCTTGAAAATTCGTTTCTCCATCGTTTAATTATACAAATATCATAATTAGAACATAATAATTTTCAATACAAATTTTAATCCGGGAAGTACAACTTGGTACATCTTTTTAAATACTCAAACATTTTTATTCGTTAATTGGAATCTAAATGCAGGATTACTCGAAAAATTGATTTTAATTCGAAATTATGCCCAATTTAAATTCGGAAAATAAAATTTGCCACATTATTTTAAATACTCCAGACTTCAATTTCCAAATTCCCAATTTAAATTCGAGAATTTATATTCCAAATTACTTATTACGAATAATCATTTTAATTCGAATTTACTATAAATTTAAATGCGAGAATAAAATGTTTGTACATAATTTTAAATACTCGAAATTTCAATTCAAGAATTCAAAATTGGTGCATCATTTTAAATACTTCAAATTTTAAGATGGGAATTAAAATTTGGTACATAATTGGGATACCCCACATTTTTAATCTTCAATGGATTTTATTTTAATTTAATTTTAAATTCAATTTTTTGTTTTAATTGAATAAAATAAAAATTATGTACTAAATTTTAATTCCCATTTCAAAATTTGGAATATTTGTAATGAAATTTTGAGTACTTAAAATTGTGTACCAATATTTCACTCTCGCATTAAAATTTGGAGTAAATTCGAATAGAAATGAATATTCGGAATAATTTGGAATTATAACTTTAATTCTCGAATTCCTCAAATTTCAATTCGAGAATTAAAATTTGGTAAATCATTTTTAATACTCCGAATTTCAATTCGGGAATCAACATTTTATATACAACTTCAAATACTCTAAAGTTTTATTTGGGAATACAAATTTGGTATTAAATATTTGTTACGCCAAATTTTAATATGAGAATTTGTATTGGAATTCAAAATTGCTTTAAATATTAATATTAATTCAACTTTATTCCAAATTTTGATTCGAGAATAAAAATTAAATCCATTAATTCGAATCTATTTAATTCAAGAACTGAAATTTATTACATAATTTTATTCACCCCAAATTTTAAGTAATTATTGAATTTAAATTGAATTTAATCGTTAACAATAATTGACTCTTTCTCCGTTGCAATAAATCGAGAATTAATTTTATTATTATAGTCGTAATAATAGTGTCGTAAACTTTTATATCTTTGTTGAGAAGTAAAGTTATCGCAAGTCGATAGGCTCACTGCGCATGCGTGAGCAAAACGTAGTATTAAGGCCCCGGAGCGCACTACTTGCGTTACCGGTTATTTTTCGTCAGTTGGTCCGTGACCGTTGCCCACTAGACGTGTGCAATAAGAAGTTCCTTTGTTAACATAAAACGAATAAAGCGAACTTATACAGGGTGTCTCATTTTAATCTTACACCTGAATTTTCTCGAAAAATATTGCTCGGACGAACTATTGTGTGGAACAAAACTTCTAGGGATTGAAGGGGGACGTTTGTAAAAAATTTATTTGAGGAGCCAACATTCAAAATAGCGGCATTACAATGGCTGACATGTTTTTTTCAAACGGAAACATAACTTTTTTTTATTGCCAAAAAATTTGTCAGCTGAAAACCAAAAACTTTTGTTGAAAAATTTTTTGATAAAGTTCATACTTTTCAAGTGAGAGCATCATTTTCAATTATTTCAGATGTATCCAGGATTTGTGTGTGTGTGTGTGTGTGTGTGTGTGTGTGTGTGTGTGTGTTTTTCTACCCATCGTGATCAAAGTTCGTCAAGGATTTAAAGAAACACGTTTTTGGGCCTGAAAATGGCACAAACGCTATTAAAATGGAAAAAAACTATTTTTCATCGATTTTCCTCCAAAATTTTCTTATGAAATATCGTCCAAATTTGAAAAGAAAAAAACAAAAAAGAACCAAAATTTTCAACAAAAAATTTGATTCTTTTTTTGTTCAAGTGGTCATACATTCGAAAATACAACATTGAGCGGCTTGCCGTGAGACATTTAGTCTAATTGTCCCTACCACCGGCATTTGCGTTAGCCAAAGCGTAGGAGGTTGCATGGCTGAGTCTGTTGCAGACCATTCGCGATACCCAGAATACACCACGTGGAGGTTGTCTGTCTAGCATTCCTGGCCCTGAGAAGGGCCGTTTTGTGTGTGTGTGTGTGTGTGTGTGTGTGTGTGCGTGCGTGTGTGTGTGTGTGTGTGTGTGTGTGTGTGTGTGTGTGTGTGTGTGCGTGTGGGTATGTGTGCGTGTCGCCGCGCGTGCGTGTATGTGTGTGGGTGTGTGTGCGTGTGTGTGTGTGTGTCTGTGTGTGTGCATGTGCGTGCGCATGGAACACTCACATGGATTAGGGCTCTGCGGTTCGTAACTACCGCAGTATTTTTTTACTCCAAACCCTCCTTGTAAGTATACTCTGATCCCTTTCTATAAATGTTCAAATATCCCTCCATTTATGTTTAAACATGCCTGAACTCTTCTCGCGAAACCGTCCACTGTGCGCAGAAGAACATCTCTCGGGATTGCACGGCAGGCAGCTCTTATCCGCTCCTTCATATTCTCCCGTGTTGTTGGAACTTGGCGGTAGACGGCATCTTTTAAGTACCCCCAGAAAAAAAATCAGGAGATGTAAGATCCGGTGACCTTGGAGGCCAATTTATAGGACCGTCGCGACCAATCCACCGTTGACCGAATGTTGCAT
>OX632363.1:7326185-7433703 GCA_951751655.1 Ophion costatus
TGGTATTTACCAGTATTCGATTGACATACGTTTGTATAATACGCGTATCAAAAGCGCGTAAATGCAGTTATTGATATAAGTGCTCCTGTCATCAACTATTGCAATAATGACTATATTGCTCCACATTGTTACTTGTAAACATATACCTGGTATTTTATACGTATATTAGATGAACTTATATCGATCAAAGATTGGTGACAATCGATATAGTTGAATCGATGTATATTATACTCGAGTATAATACCTCTAAATATATGGTTTAATGGATCAGTTTGATGACAAAAATCTATTATACGTATATGAAATGCACGGAATTTCACAAAGATTTGATCATATCATTATATTGCAGATATACCTATATTAGACGCGCACCCCATATCTGTTTCAATCCATAAGTATAGCAATTGCTGCATTCACACGTTTTATACGTATAGTATACAAATTCATATCAATAAAAAACTCATTGAACCTTTGATGTTTAATATACGTATATTATACGTTCATTGCATAGCTTCAGATCTAAGAATTGCAATCTTAAGATAATTAACAAATATTATATGTATATGAGATGTACAAAATTCCACCGAGGTATGTAGAAAAAAACATGTACAATATACGTATATAATTACGTCATATTGACAGCAATGCAGTTGGATTCATCTTTAACGTGAAGTATATGTTTCGTATGCATATAATAAATGTATATAATTCGATGTCAAATGCTTATTGTATAATGTACGTAAATTATACGTATATGAAATTATTTCACTATTATCAATTAAATAGACCTACAATATACATTCAGTATATGTCTAATACAGGTATATCATAGACGTATACATATCGTATACATATATACATGTAATATATGTATATTATATACCTTCTTGTTCTATCTGGGTAATACAAGGGCGAACGAAGCAATAAGCGAGGTAACGTGAAATGTGGCGGGGGTGGGGAAATTGTGGGAAGCGCGTCACTTTTTAGGCCAATTCGACGTTATCTTGGCGCAGGAAACTTGGATCAAGAGTAAGAACGAGAAGGGAGCTATTCACCGGCTGGACAAAGGGTTCCAATGGTGGGCGAAAGCGGCAGTGCGAGACAAACCAAAGGGGAGGGCGGCAGGCGGACATTTAATCGGTGTCAAAAAGAGCATGTGCGGAAAATGTAGAGTGATGGAATGGAAGCATGGAATGACTGTAAAAATGAAGAGGCGAAATAGCAACAAGGAGCTATGGATCATAGAAGTATATATAAACGGCGGCTTCATACGAGTGGAAGAGGCGCTGCGGCAGTGCGTGGAAGGAGTGAAAGCAGGGGCGGCGGTGGTAATTGCGGGGCCCTGAATGCGAGGGTAGGAGAGGAACAGGGAATAGTAAACTGCGAGAGGATCGGGGGGTAGAAAGGGGCAAGGCGTTCGCAGGATAAGGTAGTGAACGCGGAGGGAAAGAAACTCCTCGACTTCTGCGAAAGTTTAGGGCTCGTAATATTGAATGGAAGGACGAAGGGTGATGAGGAGGGGAAAATAACCTACGTGGGAGGAGGGGGGCATGCTCGGTCCTAGACCTAATTATCAGGCTGGGGGACGAGGAGGACGAGGTGGTCAGGAAGATAGAAGTGTCGCCGAGGACGGAGTCGGACCATTTACCAGTGGTATTTGAGCTCGCGGGCGGGGAGGGGCGTAGGGGGAGAGGAGGGGGGAGAAGCAAAACAGCGGCAAGGGAGGTGAGGTTGGCGTGGAAGGTGGATCGAGCGGAAGACTTTGGAAAGGAACTAGAGAAAGTGTGGCAGACAGATGAAGGAACGGTGAGGGAGTCGGGGGCTTTGAAAAACGCCATTTGGACGGCAGCGGAGAAAGTGGGAATGGTGAAGATGACAGGAAAGGGCGGGACGGGGGGGGGGGCTGGTACGACAGGGAGTTTAGGGAACAAAAAGCGCGGGTGGGGGAAGCGCTGAAAAAACTGCTCAGAAGCAAGAAGGGGGGAAGGACGACGGGGGGCACGATCGGAAGGGAAAAAGGGCAATTAGCAAAGGAAAGGAAAGAGATTAAGGATCTTTGCCTTAGAAAAAAGAGGGAATGGTTCGAGGCGAGGTGGAAGAAAGTGAAGGAAAGCAAAAATATAGAGGAATGGTGGGCGGCGGTCGGCAAATTTCCAATTAAAAGAAAAAGAGCGGGAGGGGGAATTAGCAAAGACCAGTGGGTCACTCATTTCGCAAAACTATTGGGAGGGAAAGAGGGGGTAGGGATCGCGGATGTGCAAGATGGTGAGGAGAGGGTAGGAACGGCGGGGGGAGAGGAAGTGGACGGGGGAGATCGGTAAACTGGAGTTGATAAAGGCAATAAAGGGTTTAAAAAATAACAAAGCAGCAGGTGAGGACGGAATAACGGCGGAATTTATCAAGGGGATCTGGGGAAAAGGACAAGAGGGACTGAGAAGGACACTCAATCACGTATGGAACAAGGGAAAAATTCCGGATGCATGGGAATTGGCACGAATTTACCCAATCCACAAGGCGGGAGACGAGGATGTAGCGAGCAACTACAGGGGGGTCGCGCTGCTCGACATAGGGTATAAACTCCTAGCGAGTATCATGGCCAAACGGCTAAATCGGTGGGTGGAAAGACAGGAAATTCTTAGAGAGAGCCAGCTGGGATTCCGAGCGGGTAGAGGTACAAGGGATCATGTCTTCGTGCTGAATTCCTTGATAAATAATAGGCTGAAAATTAAGGGAGGGAAGCTCTACGTAACGTTTGTGGATTTCAGGGCAGCATTTGATATGATTGACGGAAATGTTGGTTGAGAACCTGCGAAAAAGGGGGGGGGGGAAATGCGGAGAATGTTGGGGGGAATTTACAAAAGAACAAGAAGTGATGTGATTACGGAGAATGGGGTGACTGAGAGTTTCGAATCGGAAAAACGGGTAAGACAAGGGTGTCCGCTCAGTCCGACGCTATTCAACATAGCGCTGGACGACGTGGATGACGTGTGGGAAGAAGAAAGAATAGGGGGGATGGTCATGGGAGGAGTTAAATTCTATGCGATGAAATATGCAGATGATATTGCGGTGCTGGCAGAGGATGCGGAAGGGCTGGGGAAGATGATAGAGCGACTGGAGAAATATGTAGAAGGAGCAAAAATGGAGGTAAATGTGAAAAAGACAAAGATCATGGTGTTTAGGAATGGCGGAGGGAGAACAAAAGGAGAGGAATGGAAATACAAGGGGGAAAAAATAGAGGTGGTTAGCCAGTTCATATACCTGGGGTACTGGTTCTCGACGAGGAACACAGGAGGGCTGCATATAAAGAAGCTGGTGGCAGGTGCGCAAAAAGCGGCGAACGCGGTATGGGGAGTAATGAGAAGGGCAAAGGTGGAAGGAATCAAGGAGCGACTACAATTGTTCGACTCTCTGGTCAAGGCGGGGGCGCTATACGGAATAGAGATTTGGGGATGGAAGAGAAGGGAGGAAATAGAGAAGCTACAAGGGAAGATGGTGAAAATGGCGCTTGGTGTAGCAAGGAATACGCCAAGTTACCTGTGGAAGCTGGAAGCGGGCAGGAGGAGCGTGGAAGTGGAGGCACGGAGGAGGTCAGTACAGTACCCGGTCAAAATTTTGAAAATGGAAGAAGGGAGATGGCCGAAGGTATGCCTGAGAGAGGAAGTGAGAAAAGTGCTGAACGGCCATCCATCAAGGTGGGGGAAAGAGTTAAAGAAAGCAATGAACGGGGTTGGGGATGAGAGAGTGATAAACCTGATATGGTCAAGCGCAGAAAGCTGGGAGAGGATTGGGAAATACCTAAAGGAGGGGGCAGAAAGGAAAGCGGAACAAGACAGGCAAGGAGATTGGGTCAAATTGGACGGTTCTTCCTTCTGCCCTTGGTACAAGGAAATAAAGGCGGGGTGCGAGCGAGAGAAATACTGGGATAACAAAGAGTTGAAGGGGGAAGTAGAGGAACAATGGGCAAGATTAAGATGCGGAAATGTAGGGAAAGTGGGAAAGAGAGGTTTCGGCAACTGGACCTGCGAATTATGCCTGGAGGAAGAGGAAGGCCTAGAGGACATTTGGAAGTGCCAAACAGCGAGGAAGGCGATAAAGGAAGTCTAGGTAAAGGGGGTCGGCGAATGGAGAGGAGGAAGAGTGGGGGAGGAGTTGGAGCGTTGGACGAAAGACACGCTGAGAGGGGAACTGGTAGCGGTAATATGCGAATATTTAGGGGCGTATGCAAAATTAAAAAAGGCAAAAGCGGCGGAAGACCGAGAGGAAGAGGAGGAAAATACGCGCGCGTGCGAGGAGTACTGTAAATAGGGTAAAATCGTAAAGAGCGTGGCGGATATATTGGCTTTCTTCTTTTTTATTGTTAATGATAAGGATGGGGCGTGTGTGTGGTTTAGATATAAGGAATAGAACATAAGGCGAGAGATGGGTGAATGTAAAAAGCGAAAGCTGAACATGTGTGGAATAAAATCTATCGATCTATCTATCCTCCTTTGTGGTCGGCACGTGGTCGCCATTGTAGTATACCGGTAAACGCGTACGGGAAAATAATCGAACGAAAATGGCGGAATCAACTCTGATAAAGAACATCAAGAAGTTTGATTGCTCGAATTTTCAAGCGTGGAAATTTCGAATGAACTCGATGCTTATCGCGAACGCGATTCAAGACGTCGTAACGGGCGTGCGAGGGATGCCGGCAGACGCAGATTCGCCCGATGGCAAAAAGTGGGTGAAGGACAACGCGACGGCCATGTGCATAGTTTCGTCGTCGATAGAGGATTCCCAGCTCGACTGTATGCTCAAGTGCACCACAGCAAAGCAAATGTGGGACAAATTGGTGAGAATTCACGAGCAGAAATCAGTGTCGAACAAGATGCTCTTGCTACAAAAGTTCCACGGACATCGCATGGAATCAAACGAGTCGGTTGTACAACACGTTTCCCGGGTACAAAACATGGCGTCTCAACTGAAGGATCTGGGAGAAGCGATTTCGGAGACGGCTATAATGGCGAAGGTTCTTGGCAGCCTACCGGTAAAGTTCAACGCTCTCCAGACAGCATGGGACAGTGTACCCGAAGAAAGACAAACCCTTGATAATCTATTAAAACGATTATTGAAGGAAGAAAGAAGACTCGAAGGTGACGATGACGTCACTCGAGCGTTAGCCGCTGTTAGTCTTGGCGGGAACAAAAAGAAAAAGTTCGCCGCAAATCAAAACAATAACAGTGAGAAAAACCGCGAAAGTAGAAATACGAGTGTCGAGTGTTTCTATTGTAAAAGGAAAGGACATCTTGCACGCGATTGCCGGAAAAAGAAAAGGGACAAAGACAATGCCGGTGAAAACCCTCGCGAGTGTGCGTTCGTCGCTTCGACAAGTGAACAAAAACAGCGACAAGTGAAATCGGCGACAGTGCCGAGTAGTGAGGTCGTAGAACGACTCATGGCAGGCGACACAAGCGATGTCTGGATTACCGACAGCGGTGCGTCCAGGCATATCACTTACCGACGGGACTGGTACAGTGACCCAGTTAGCCAAACGTACCGGTGGTACAGCGTACCGCAAATGTGGAGTACGCCGTACTGGCACGGCACCGGTTATGTACGAGTACGGAGTACCAGCGTAGTTGTACCTCCGCGGTACCGCCACCGTCGAGTTACGCCGTACTGCAGTACATTTGCAGTATGCCGTACCGTAACCGTGTAGGTACGCCGTACGGCAATACATTTGCGGCACGCCGTACCGGTACCGCGGCGATACGCCTGCTGCAGTACATTTCCAATATGCTGTACGGGTACCCTGGAGGTACGCCGTACTGCAAATGTACTGGAAGAAAAAATGAATTTCCGTCTATTCTCCCGTGACATGGTTAATCACGCGTGGGATATTCATATTATACGAGGCGTGTTTTTCAACGACGAATGGCTTCTCAACGTTCAGTTGAGAATAAGTGTAGCTTGGACCCCTTGATAAAAAACATTGGAATACTAAATTATTAGCGGCGTGAAGGGGAGTGTTCGAAAAGCCCGCCGAAAAGGGAGATGAGTGGCGCGATGCTGGTGTCCGACCGGCAACAACCTGGCGTGCGCGTGCGCGCGCCGTTCCCGCGTACGAAGCTGATTGGCGAAAACGGGAGTCGGAGTGCAGATGCAATAGCGAGTGGACGTGCTATGTGATAGAGTATTGTAAAATTGAGCTGTTCACCACGCGGTCCCCTGGGACTAATAGTGATTTTAACCGATTGTAAAGGTAAGTTCTTGTTTCTGTTCTGTTTTTCTTGCCTTTCTGCCTGTTTCGCTCTTCCTCGCTCTCTATCGGTCTTCGTCTTGTACGACGCCATCGCTCCGCAAATATTTCGGAGAGACCGCGTTGAATCGGGCTGTCACGGAAAAATCTGTCGGGATACTTGTCGTAGCGATTTTTTTCAAGATTCCGTCAGCTAGAGAATCCATCTTATTTTTAAAAAAATTCTCTATCTCGAAAAATTGTTTTCGCTAAATACCGCTCTTGGTACTCAGCCTTTACACGTCTGATTTTTGGGAAAAAAAGTGCGGCGGGGATGGGGCACGGAATGGAGAATGATCGTGAACTGATCGGTGTCCTTGTTTGTCTTTATTTTCAGAGGAACTTTGGAACGAGGGGTAGTGCAGCGACGGAAAGCTCAACAAGGAGTACAACGGATATCGAAAACTGCCGAGAGCTTGTGGAAGTGATCACACAAGTTCACCGAACGGTTGATTCGGGCTATTTGAGACGTAAAGGTAAGTTTTTCCATACTAGGCTATGCATTAAATATTTAGAGTATATGCGACACATTCGGTTTTGCACTATTGCATCGATAGAATATCTTCTTTTTTGCCTACGGTCAATTTTCAAATTCGATTCATGATAGTAACAAAAGCTCTTGGCCCGAGGTCTTATGTGGCAAATCAGTAAGATGCGCTTTTTTGCTGTTGTCGAGAAAATCCGCACTAAAACATTTCGTTGCGTAATCATACTTTTTATCGAAAAGAAATTTCAAACACCGTGTGGTCCAGTGAGCAAGCTCGCTGCTTTATAAACCCGACATCCCGAGTTTGAAACACACTGCTGGCAATTTTTGTTTAAAAAGTTTTTATTCCAATATGTAAGGATAATTTTCGGCAATTAGTTAAAACGATTATGCATGAAATAAGTTTTTTAAATGCTGTGCATAACTTTCTTTACAAACAACATTATGGAGTTCGAAAGCGTCGGTACTTCCATAACAGACGGCATTTTAAAAACATATTATATACATAATTATTAAAACTGATATCAATCAATTGAAATTCTCCGTACACACATGTGAATGAAAATTTCATTTTTTTCAAAGTTGCTAGTAGCGAGATTCGAACCGGGGACCGCAGGCTTATAAAGCAGAGAGCTTCTTCGCTGCGCCACACCCTTTTTGAAATTTTCTTTATGTAAAAAGTATGATAACGCAATAGAATGTATCAATGCTGATTTTCTTCACAATGGCAAAGAAGCGCATCTTACTGCTTTGCCCCATAACACCTCCGGCCATGAGTTTTTATTAAATGTAGTATGAATCGAATCTGAACTTGACTATTCTTTTCATTTTGGACGCTAAAAAGGGCTATTTTCATGATTTTTTTATAGGTTTATATTATTGATATTGATATAAAAGTTGTTACACTTAATAAATATATTTTCTAAATACATGAAGAAAAAAATTATTTAAGACACTATTTATAGACGAAAATGTCCTGAAAAATTGTAGCTCTGTGCTGTTAATGAAATCTCGGAAATGAATCATCTGAAAGAAAAAAATCAAACGGTTTTTGATTCAGTATGTTGATGGCTATAGCGCATAACATACGATTGTTGATATATGCAAACATAACAAAATGGCGGACATTTTTCGAAAAAAAAACAAAAAAACGTGTCTACTTCACCGTTTTTGGCAAAGAAAATAGTAAATATAAATATTTAAAAAGCCCTTGATATGCGCTATAGTTATGCTGTACGTTTGACGAAGTAAATAGTAAATATACATATTTGAAAAGTCCCTAATATGCGCTGTAGTTATTGTTGTAAAGAATATGTGGTTCAAATTTCATAAGGATTGATTCAGTTGTTTCGAAGATTTTATCAACAAGCCATCGAAAAACGTTGTATCGACAAGCACGCATCGATAGTTTGTGGTTTATCGACGAGGGTTTGCAATTATGTGTCTGAAAACCTTTGCTTGATATAAAGCGGATAGTTTTTTTTATCGTTGCCGCAAATTTCGAAAATTCGTTCAGCAACAATCGGCTGGAGGCTGGTGATAAACACTCACTGTCGAATAAAAAAAATGTTTTTCATGTCTTCTAATGTACAATAAAAGACCCTAAAAATTTCAAATCGATTGGCCCAGTAGTTGCGTTGGAAAAAATCACGAAATTTTTCGTCATGTTCGACCATTTATATGTATTTCCCCCTTAAAGGTACTATTAGTAAATATAATTTCGGGATTAATAAATATATGTTATTTATCCCGATACAAGTTTGTCGCTGTGTCAGGTGAAAGTGACAGCTGTTTCACAGCGGCGTTCAATGCCCGTGAGCGTGACAAATGCAAATTTGTCAAATTTGTTGAAAAAAATTACAAATTTTTGTGCACTTCTATTTTAAAATAATGTATTAATGTTTTTTACAAGGGCATTTTTTATTTTATTTTTTCAGATATCATGATGAACTGCCGGATGCAAACTTCAGGGCCGCAGCCGTCGCGCATTTTGAGGATCACAACGGATCGGAAGCTTACTCTTCGGAATCATCAATTCGTGTTGCAAATTGTCACGTTTCGTTTTGTAAACTTGTAAATAACTTTGCTAGCTTAACGGGTGAGATGCAGCCAGAGGCGTGAAAAAACGAGTTTTTTCAATCATTTTTGTCTTTATAGTAATTAAGTTTGTTTTACAAAAAGTGGTTTCACAGATTTTTGTTATATTTCAACTTGACTTGTACAAATTTTCAAAGAAAGATATTCATTATTTATAAAAATATCGCCATCTTTGTCGAATCCCCTTCGGCATGTAGTGCTTTGCGGTGACTATCATCAATTTTACTGGATCATCTGAAATTGAAAAAAACCAAAAAAAATCATTAGTTTAATCATAAGTCTAGTCCTTAATCGGAGCTTTATTCAACAATTAACAAAATAGCGGATTCTGACAGATAACTTTCGATTTTAGACCAAAAAATCGCTCCTATATTGTTAAAAAAAATAGAAATTTTCAACAAAAATGAAAATCCTTCGATTAAGGACTCGTTTTTAATGCTATCAATAAGCACACTAAATTTTATCAAAGTCCATCGATTGGTGTTTGAATTATAGTGATCACCGACTTGAAAAACCGCTTCGAGAAAAACGCGTTTAAAGTTTTTCAACGTGGATACGGTATTATATGTTCGTCAAATTTTGAGTTCGATGGATTAAGCTAAACTTTTTTTTATATATTTTGATCCGCTGAATCCGAATATCACAATTTTTTGCTGAAAAGTCAAGCAATCAATTGTTTATAGCCAATTGTTAAAACAAGTTTTCAAAAAATTAAAGTTTTTCGGGATGAATTGATTTTTTAAAACATTTTGAGCAATTTTAAAACGAAAGTATAGTGTATAAAATTTTGCTAAAGTTCATAGTTTTTGAGTAATAAATTTGTGAAAATTTCTGCAAGAGTTTTCCAATTTTCCACTTGATTGATGGATAGAAATACTAATTAAAAAATTACTTACATCGAATCATCAATTCCTGGCCCCTACAATAGAGCTTTTGCTGATGTGGAAGTTTCCAAAATATCGATTTTGTTGTTGTCTTCGAAGCATTCTGCCTTCCCGGATATTTTCGTTTGTGCGTTTATCAGCCGCGTCTATACGTTGAGAATCGATTCTTTCTGTGTATCTGTGAGATAATTGTGGGATATCCCGGAAACTATTCATCGGATTGACTTGAAATTTTCAGGGAATATTTTCGAAACATCGTACTTCAAGAAGATGTAAAAAAAGTCGTTTGTTTGAAAATTCTCACCGCATTTCACCCCTTAAATTACTGGGACATTAAAATGCAGCAATGACCCATACATTCCAACATCACAAATTTCTGTATTTTTTAAAAGGCTTCGAAAATAAAAAATTGTTCTTTTGATTGTTAACTTAAATAAGCGTTCCTTCCATTTTTATTCCCCATTAAGGATTGAGGGAAACCTCTGTCTGCATTTACGTGGTACTGTAAGGCGTTGTCCTAATAGAACGCGATTAGGCGACCATCGCAAGTTCGCGCGAATTTTGTTCGTACCAACTCACGATCAAACATACCGATGTCGAATAGGCGTCCTAACTGACATTCGCACGATGCAATCGACATCTGTATATTTGATCGCGGATTCGTGCGAGCAAAGTTCGCGCGAACTTGCGATGGTCGCGTAATCGCGTTCTATTAGGATAGCGCCTGACAATATTGCGATGGTACGGTACGTACAATATAACCGTTGATTGAACGTACGCTGTCCGTACAATACCTTTACAGTAGAGGTACAGTACAAGTATAATAAATGCTAATAAATCTCACTACATGTGTACAGTAGCCGTACTGCACTGATACCGTGGACGTACCGTACAATTACAATATATGCTAATAAATGTCATTATATGGGTACAGTAGACGCACTGTACCGGTACCTCGGAGATACCGTACAAATACAATAGATGCCAATAAATCTCACTATATGAGTACAGTACACATACGGCACTGGTACCTCGGAGGTACCGAACAAGTACAATATATGCTAATAAATTTCCCTACATGGGTACAGTAGCCGTACTACACTGGTACCGTAGAAGTACAATAAATAGGGTGACAATTTGGGGATGACCACCTATTTTTAAATCCATTTGGGAGGCCATTTCGAATCAGTTGAGGTGCGCTTTTGGAATAGTTTTTCGGGAACTTTTCGAAAAAAAATATAGGGCTCGTGTGAAAAAAATAAATTTTATGAAAAAAAAGAAAAATTAGTTGAAAAAAAATAAAAATGGCATTCCGCGCCGATCTAAGCGAAGTCGACTCGATTTTGAATACGGAAGATCCGAATCGAAGTGGGTCGAAAAAGTTATCACTGAGAAAAACAATATCAAAATTTCGAAATCGAATGATAGTTCAAGCGTTGAGATTGACTTCCGCAGTATCTCGGGAACGGCGGAACCTGCGAACGCATTGAGCGGAGAGAGTAGGCGCTGGAGCTTCCGCTGCTGTGTTCGCGTCGCGGCTGGCATGGGGCCGCAAACGTCACCGAAAAACGTCAAGCCGCAGCTGCCGTTCCGAGAAGTCAAATGTGTTCACAAATAAGCATTTGTGAGCAATTTTTTCAGGTTTTTTAGGGTCATACTTGGCGCTACGATAAAAAATGGAGCGATTAAAAAAGCTTCATTTTTTTTCGTCTATCAACATCGTCCACGGGCTAAAAAGAATGCTCTGCCTCAATTAATGCTTGGGTGCTTATTCTTTGGCTTCAATTTGGTATTTTTTGCTCTTTGTACGATCACTTGTCGCTGAGATCCCGCCAATAGAACGAAAATTCAGCTCTGGCGTTGATCATCGATATCTCTTGAAGCTGATATCTCTTCGCTGATCGTACAGCGAACGGAAGGTGGGTTTCAGAAACTCGAATAACTCCTCTATAAGTTCCTTTTGGTATTTGAACGAAAACATTTTTTTTTAAGCTAAATATTGATTTGAATTTTTTTTTTACATACTTTTTCCGCCGTTTTGGCAAATCCACCACCAGCTTGCAAATATTGCGAACACTATCGATATTTCCTGGTTTTTTTTAGCCGAATACATGGTTAAGATGAACAAACAATTCGTTAGTATTCTCACTACTTTTGTTTGCATGTAACTTAGCAATAAATACTCATCAATTCGCACAAGCAAAAACAAATTGCAAAGTTTTGATTTATTTTAAAATCGTTATCCATTGAAGAATCGTATGGCGATGCGTGTTAAAAAGGTGTATGAAGATTCGCTTGGGGGTATCAATTCGATTTAATGCAACCAATTTTAACTCGCTAAATTATAGCATGCAATCAAAAAAATCGAATCAACACAGAACAGGTGATGATTGTATAAAATTTTCTACACATTTTGAAATGAAAAAAATCACAATATTGGGGGATAGATCTGTTTTTCTTCTTACAATTTCCCATTAACTATTCAGTAAATATTTTTAAAAAACCAATTTGTTATTTCATTTTATTTCAAACTGTTTACAAAATTGCATGAAATTATCATCTGCGATTCCTTTGTTTGCATGCTATAAGTTAGCGAGTTAAAATGAGGTGCATTAAATTAAGTTAATACCCTCAAGCGAATCTTTATACGCCTTTTGTACACGAATAGCTATACGATTTTTCAATCAATAACGATTGAAGAAAAAAAAATTCAACACAAACATTTATTTTCGTTCGTAGGATTTGATGAGCAGATAATGCAGAATTACAAGCAATCCAAAATAGTGAGAACGATAACGAATGTTTGTTTTCATCTTAACCATCGTCATTTGACGTCTAAGGAGCAAGAAACGTGCCCCTTTAATTTTTCATGAAAGTTTGTGGATTCGGATAAAAAAATGGTTAAACCGATCCCTTTGCAAAATTACAGGGTCTTGAGGCATGTATTAAGCTCAAAAAATTCCTGGAAACATTCATCATTTTCCCAATATTTGCAAAGTTGTGGTAGATTCTGCAAAATGGTGGAAAAAGTCATTTTTTAATACTTTTTCGAATCAATATTTAGCTTGGAAAAAAATGTTTTCTCTCAAATAGCAAAAGGATTTTATAGAGGAGTTATTCGAATTTCCGAAACGCACCTCCCGTTCGCTGAACGATGATTAGTTCATGAGATATCGATGATCAAAGAAAAAAAGCCGAATTTTCAATCAATCGGCGATATCTCAGCGACGAGTGGTCGTACAAAGAGCAAAATAATACGAAATTGAAGCTCAAGAATCACGCTAAAAGACCCAAGTTTTGATTCAGGCAGGAATTTTTTTTAGCCTGTGGACGATGTTGAAAAACTTTTTGAAAAATACATTTTTTTAGTCGCGCTATGTTTTTGGTCTCTGCCCAGTGTGATGCTTGAAATTCTTCGTGTGGCAATGATAAATGCGATAATGATACAAAAATTAGATTATTCATTGGATTCGTCGGAATAATGAATCGAAAGAGAAATAAGTTAATGTTTCTTAAATTTTGAGGCACCGAGCGATTGTGTTAACAAGTTGAAAGCTTTTATTTACTTGATTATTTTATTTAAGAAAATCATGAATGAATAAATAAATAAATAGAGAAATAATGATTTTCTGTGGGACGCAAAATGAAACATCGATATTTCATGCACTTTCCGACAATTTAAAGTACTCAAATTTTGCACACATGCTTCTAAGTGGCCCTCATGAAGAGATGCATGGAAAGGAAATCCGAGAAGAGCTAGGTGATTCTCGGTGACGATTGATTCTGACCAAGTCCCGATGTTGAAGAAATTCCATGGACCGTGTGTGCCGTACAAAAATTCGAAGGGACAAAGTACTGGTTCTGATCTGCCGTTTCTCGAAAATGTTATGCTCCGGTTAGGTGTCCCAGTAAACACAGTTCTGTACCGGCAATGTAACGGCAAAGTAACTGAAAATAGCGAGTAATGTTAACCGGATAGTACATGCAACTTTCATGTAAGTTGCTATTTCCCACTCATGAGTATTATTCGTTATGTAATATTTTATGTAACCGTTATACTTCAGTTACGTTACTGGTTCATCGTGTAATGTAACTGTAATATATCAAGTAGCACAACAGTTACGTAACCGCAATTTCAAAATCTAATACAACAGTGAACCTAGCTGTTACCGATGAGCTGATATAAATGCAATATTACATTAACTTGAACAGTTATTTAATGGTTGATATGAATGTTATATTACAAGTGCATAAATGGTTAGATAACAGCTTAGGTTAATGTTTTGTTACATTCACATGTATGTTTACGTAACAGTTGAAGTAAATTTAATGTTGTATTAACACGAAAGGTTATGTGAGAGCTGATATAACTGTAATATTATGGTAACACGAATTATAATACATTTGGTATAAATGCAACATTACAGTGTTCTCAATTGATATGTTACCATAACATTCCGTTTACGTCAAAGAGACACGTTCGCTACAACTGAAAATACAAATAATTTTACACTATCGTTCAATTATAATGTTCCACCAAGCTATATTCGTAATTACTGTAAAAATATGATTAGTTATTTATTATATTCGACCTTATACATTTTATTGCTTCATGAATACCTTTGAAGTCTTTATATGAAATATATTGCTAAATTTCAAAGTGTAATTAAGCCATAATGTAATTTTAAATATTTCCATTGCGTCTCTTAATGGATGAAAAATTATTAATAGTCAACATAATATATATAAATGGAAAAGTAAAGTTCTTTATTTTAACAATTATGATGAACTATACATTGTTTTTTACTTTGCCGATCGACTAGATACTATACGATATAATCGCACTAATCGTACTAATCAACTAATTACTAAAAATGTAACTAAAAATAGAATCCATGTATAAATTGTTTTATCTAGAAACAGAGCTAAGCTCATGTGACATACGCATACATGACGTTCAACGTAGTAGGACTCAACTTTTTTTTGTCTTTAAGGTAGTACGAGCGCGCAATCTTGGTTTCTATAGATTTTGTTCAAGTTTTAACCAGACATTGTTCATATCATGATGCATGTTTGAGTGAAATTTCAGAACAGTCGACTGTTCTGAAATTTGGGAGCTAATGGGTTTTGAGATTGGGAGATAATGGGTTTGGGAGATTGAAAATTGGGGTATAATGGGTTTTAAAGTTGCAACTTTTAACACTGCAGGGTTTGCATTGATATTTAGACGGAATAATTTTCCGTAAAAAATATTTGTCCCCTATAATAAGAAGACATATGGCAACACCGCATCGTTCCACGTATCCAATGACGTGAGTTTGCGTGGCATATTTAAAATAATTATGCAACACAAATTTTAATTTGGAAGTAATTTTTAATCGAACAGTTTTTAATTAGTAATGAATGAACCAATACTTTTATTTGTTAATGAAGATAATATAAACTATATAAAAAATTAATATTTATAATGCAAATATTTTTTTATGACGAAATTTTTTACTTTAGGAACACGATAATTATTTTTTTCTCGAAATATTGAACAATATTGTTCTGTGGTGTTGCCATATGTCTTCTTATTACAGAGGACAAATATTGTTTACGGAAAATTATTCTGTATAAATTTCAATGTAGACCCTGCAGTGTTGAAAGTTGCCATTTTAAAACCCATTATCTGCCAATCTAAATAGTCGACTGTTCTGAAATTTCACTTTCTCATTCTCAATTTCATATGAACAATGTCTGGTTAAAATTTGAACAAAATCTATAGAAATCAAGATTGCGCGCTCGTACTACCTTAACATCAACCCTAGTTTACAAAAACAAAATTTTAGAACGAAAAAAAAAACTAACGAAAAAAACTTCCTTCTGTCTTTAAGATCAACCCGAGTTTACAAAAACAAAACTTTAGAACGAAAAAAAAACGAACGAAAAACAATTCCCTCTCTTTAACATCAACCCGAGTTCACAAAATCAAAACTTTAGAACGGAAAAAAAATATTTATATAAATAATATGCATCTTTGTAACAACTCTTGGAGAATCATAGGAAGCCGTTTTGTTTAATCGGCAACGGTATATTAGATAGGTTTCGGAGCTACTCTCAATTCTCTAGAAATTCTCTAGAACTCAACTTCCTTCTGTTTTTATAACATCAACCCGAGTTTACCAAAACAAAACTTTAGAACGAAACAAAAACGAATGAAAAAAAACTTTCTTCTGTCTTTAAAATCAACCCGAGTTTATAAAAACAAAACTTAAATGCATATTACATTTACCTTTATAACAACTCTTGGAGAATCATAGGAAGCTGTTAAGTCCAATCGGCAACAGTATATTAAATCGGTTTCGGAGCTATTCTAGGACTAGATCACCGGTCACGATAAACTTATTTATATTAATACTTATTAGGTTTATATTAATTTTTGAAAACACGACAGTATAAGTTGTCCTCGTCGTTTTCAATTTTTCTTCTCTTGTTTTTTTCTTTGGTGCTCAGCTTCTCGGTTTCCCCGCTGTTTTGCAAACCGGAATCATTCGGCGACGGTTTCTTCAAACTCGATTTGCTTCGTTGTCGGATGTCCCTCCATAATGGCTTCTGCAAACAAAAAATTCATAACATTAAAATGCATGAAGGAAAAATATACATAAAAATGAACGTTTTTGTGTCGATAAAAATTAAATTCTGAGTCAGAATTTGATTGACGTATATGGTCAGAAAATATCTATCTATTATGCTACTAGCTCACGTGCGGGCTTAAAGCGGAACAGCGTATTTGATTTCTTGAGATAAAAAATCAAGGGTCACTCGTAAAGATGCCCGAAGTACTTTGTTCAACTCTCAAGGTATATTTTATCACATACATTGATTTAGCTGTAAATCTACCTTTAATTTTCCCGAAAGCTCAATATTTCTATAAATATCATTACCGCAATTTTTTTACTTTTTTGTGGATTGTTCAGAAACCTCAAAATACCGAAATTTTACGTGCTCACAGCTTCACGTTGGTTTGACCGATTCGAAATTTGTTTTCTCCTACAAAGGTCCTTAGTAAACTTAGAGATTGCCGAGTTATTATCCTGATAGCTCAATTATTGTAGCCATGTGAGAACTTTCAACATCTCACTAAAAGCAGTAAATCAGAAAACGAATAATACGACAACAGTCTTTATCGAATATGCGAGATATTTAAGGCATAGACCGTTTTACTAAGGTTCCTGCTGGTTATACCTCTCCTCTTAAACTATATAATTACTCACCTTTGATAGTTGTAATGAGACGAAGATCTTCAATGCAAAAGTTTTGTTTTCGTCCTTTCCACGAACATAACTGCGCGCACGCATTTGTAAATACTTGACGGCAAATTCTTTGGATGGCCTCGGGTGCTGAACGACCCCCAATTTTTCGTACAAACGTATCCTTTAATATTAATTATATTATATTAAAATCTTCTACACAAATCGATTATAACGGTTGAGATAATGTATGAATAAGCATACGAATTGCTTTGCCATTTCTGGTTTCTCACTAAGTCCTCGCTCGAAATTTTCTATCTCCACGATTGATTTTAGTGGTAGTTCAGATTTAATGAGATTCGTATCTCCTGAGGCTTCTAGTTGGTTTCCACGATCGAGTTTTCGTAGAATATCTCGTGAGTGGATTTCCATTGATGCGATCATCCGCATAATTACTCTCTGATTATCTGTATTAGAGCAGAGTAGACAAAACATATAATAAAAAAAGGTTACATCTGATCGACATTGAATAAATGATAAATTGTGTGTCGCGGTGTGTCGGATGGTATGATTAAACCGAAAGCATACGGATAGGCGCGTCAGCAGGGAAGCGTGAAAATGGCTCTCGTTGCGTCGAGATAATAAATTCTCATAAATTTTCATGGTTACGCGAAATGGCTGTAAAAAGCCAGAACAAAAAAGAGAAAATTCGGTGCTACTGCTATAATATAAACCGCTGTAGTATATGGGGGAGTGTGAGGCGAGCCAATAAAAATAATCGAAAATGTTTTCTGAAGCAGTTCGAAGAATGATGTACGGCTCGAGAAAAATGTTTAACCCGATATTGTTTATTAAGGTGTTTGGGCCAAGCCACCGGTTGGACAGAGCTTGTTATTGAGACTGAGATTGGTTGTACCGAGAGCCTCTTGATCCGTGTTTTTTTTGTTTATTCGAGTCTTGATGTACGAGACGGACACAATTTATCAGTTATTTACTGTCGATCAGATGTAACTTATTTTTTATTATATATGGTCACCGTTAATGGTCAGTAGGTTATCCATTCAGCTCTACCTCGTAAAGTACGGTTCTGTGAATCCACACTGTTGAAATCCTCGTTGACCAGTTTTGAAACATTTGTTGCCTTCTGGGATGCTTGCTCGGGAAACTTCGCACATGAACCACTTTGTATGCCAGATCGATTAATCCTTTTCCCCACATGTTCGTCCGAAACTATTTTCAAGACACAAATATGATAAATTATACTTGACAGATGTATAGCTAGTACTTTCAAACATGGATAAGCATATTATTTCATTACTCACGCTATAGAGACTGATTACTCGCACAATCTGAGTAGCTGATATCTTCGTGCGGTTTTAAAGACACAGTTCCTGTGGACACTGCAATTTGGGGCCACTGCATCGCTTGGGGCCACTGGCAGATCTGATAATATGTTTCGTGCTGCAAATGAAAATTTTATTCTCAATCATATTTGACTTACGAAGCTGTTACATAAAAGAGTGTGCTAATAATTTGTTGAAGCTTCAGCGCCATAGTCAGCTAAATCACGTAAGCATTCAAAAATTGTTCGTACACATTTTATTGAACAAAAAGCATGTTACCAAAAAATGTATTTCGCTTGTGCCAATTATCCGCGCAACATATATTTGTGCAATTTTTTAAGTTTTTCACCTATTTATTAGTGAGAACTTATTTTATTTTTTGAAGGATCGTTTATGAATTGATCGCCAAGTACTACATATTTATTGTATACAAATCCATTGGATTTTAAAATAACTATCTAAATTCATTAAAAACTAATCCTCAGATTTATTACTATAAACTGGGTATTTTTGCGTAAACGTTCATTCAATTGGTTTGCTACATTAGACATTCTGCGAACGTCACTTATTATTGCATCAGTTTGTTTCACCTACTTTTGTAATGTGGATGTTCGATTTTGAATCGATCTTCGGGAGAATCGATCTTTTTTACGAGAAAAATCGATTTTTCGTATCGATTCTCTGGCGACCGATTTTTTTGAAAATCGATTTTTTTACGGCAGGATCGATTCTTTCCCTTCGCATTCGGCATCCACAGTGTGGAGTCCGCACTGCACGCACTGAGTGATGAGCGATATTCACATGAGCGCTCTGTTTCTGACTTTAACGTTTCTGACAATCTTCGGAGAAGCTTTCTTCAGGCGCAGATTCAAAGCCGAGCTCGCATTGGACACTGCTCATCGCTCATGGCGCATAGTGTACAAATGCCATTCTGCGTCATATTCTGGTTCTGGCTTGCAGAACAAAAAAAAATATAGTAATACTACATAAAGTGGCGTTCTCGTCCCTAACCCGTCTCCCACTTCTGCCACCACGCGGCGCCCAGACCGCAAAACACAAATTCTGCTTCCACGCCTGGACTAGCGCACTCTAGGACCACGGAGAACCGGATGGACTCATGAGACGCCAGGAAGTCGTTAGAATTTTCTAGACCAAGACAAAAGGATAACGCAATCCACGCGTCGACCGGCGGCAACGTGCTTAGACGACGCCATTACGCATTTGTCGCTCGGCAGCTAATGACGCGCGCCCATTACGACGCCATTCTGAGGAGTCGAGTATCGCACAGAGACCATTTGAAGACTATTTCGTCGTAATAAAAAAACTAATTTTTGACATTTCTTTAAATTTCTTTAAATTAAATTGAAGACTATTTCGTCGTAATAAAAAAAAAATTATTTTTGACATTTTTTTAAATTTCCGCGTCTATTTTCCTGACTCATTAAAGAAGAAAGTTTTAGTGCATCGAAGTGCCAACGGGACTTTCATGTGCCAACCTGGTGGTAATTGGTGAGTATTACGTTACAATATTAAATACATACATTCAAATATAACTACTGGCATCCAAACTTTCAAGCCACGCTAATAACCTCAAAATGACAATGCGTAGCCTTTTGTGCGTTGTTTTCCGTATTCCCCTTCCCGCGCTTTTTTCATCGCGTACGTACGAGAGGGATAGAGCGAAAATACATAATCTGTTTTTCTTGCAAGTATTTACTAGGATCTGTGTTCATCAACTATGTGGGGACCGCTCTTCTTTTTTTTTTCATTTCATCAAGCTGTCCATGAGAAAAATAATTAAATTTTCTTTGAGATGGTGTTTACCTGATGCTTCGTCTTAAGCCGAGACAAGATACCCTCTCACTTTTTTTACACGACCCCTATGGCGCTTTCTCTATCACTCTCGCGATCGTAGTATGTGTTTACCCTCGCGTTAATGTTAATATAGATATATCGTGGACATTATTGAACTGGTGAATGATGTTCGTTTTTTCCAGCATTTTGTGTGGCGTGTGCATGTACACGAAAGAAATTTTCCTTACAGAACGAACCTCGGATCTTTCCTTATTCCCTCATTCTCCTCTCTTCGAGCTATCGCACTGTCCCCGTCGCTCGACGGTATGTTCTGCGATCTCCGGTCTGCGGCGAAGTATTTGTGACTTTTGACATCTTCGTTTCGACCAGTGAGCAGAAAAAAACTGTTTCCGATGCCAAGTTTTCAAGCAATTTCGAGTGGAATGATTTTTTAAATAGTCCTCAGACAAGATGGTCTGTTTCATATTGCACGCTTAAATAATATACACGCTCGCAATTTTTTGGGGTCTTGGGATGCTGATTTGTTTGAATTTCAAACAAATCAGCATCCCAAGACGGAATTTCAACCATGGAAGGATACTTTTAAAACTTTGAAAACTATCCTTGCATCGTTGAAATTCCGTTATAATCGAAAGGTTATTTTCCCTGCCCTTTGCAGTGTCTTCGAAACCAAAGAAAAAGAGCTTTGTATGGAGATTCTTCATAAATGGCAATGGCAATGCGAAGTGTAAAATATGCCTAAACGATGTAAGAACAAGTGGTAACACGACGAACTTGTCAAGTCATCTGAAGCGCGCTCATCCTGAAGCAATGGGAACAGATCCAACAGCCAAAAGGATGCGTATGGAGTCATCGTATGGAGTCATGGATTTGAATGTATAATTAGTTATATTATGTTATATTATATTATTTTACTCGTACTTACGATTATTGAGTTATATTATATTATTTTACTCGTACTTACGATTATTGAGCTCGGGCACTTTTTTCTGCATATATCAAATGAGAATTTTTTCAACAAATAAAAACTTAGGTCTTCTGTGTCCGAACAAATTCAAACTCTGATAATTCCTTCAAACTAATTGTTCAAATTTGTACACCCAAACAAACATAACTTTCGCATACACCTTAACTATGGCACGCATTATCATACTTATTGATTGTGATAATTGTATCACAGAATTTTTTAATTAACTACACTTATAATTTCGTTTAAATTCGTGATTTTAACATGTCTAATTGGCTATAATAGGTATGAATTGGTTAAAATTGGTAGTATTCATTTTTATTTGTTATAGGGCGACGAAAAAGATCCAGATGATCCAAGCATGGAATTCCGGACTGAAGCGGAGGTAGATTGTAGTGAAATTATCAACATCGTGTCAGCAACTCCATCAATCACTTCTCTAATAGCGAGGTCTGAGTCTCGATCTTCCGCCGTATCATCGACACCTTCAGCTCGAAGTGCATCAGCGTCACCATCGTTGGTATAAATGACGTTGGATAAATGACGACATTCACAATATTGACAAAAAATGTGGCTTCACGTTCTTCATCATATCTTCAGTAAATATTAATCGATCTGAAAAATTGTAAAAGATTCTTGTAATATAAACTTTTTGTTATAGTCTATCGAGCCAAATTTTTTGAAATTTCGAAAAATTACGCAGTTTATGGTAATTTGGAAAAACTCATGCCTTTCGCGTAAAAGATTTTACAATTTAAATATTTATAGAAAATGTTTAAATCAGAATATGAAAAATTTGGCTCGATAGACTATAGCGGAAACGATATCGAATATTAAAAAAGGCGCATAAAAAAAAATGGAAAACTTTATGAGTTATCGTGCAGACCGTGTCGGAAAAAGTAGCGTCGAGAAAAACGCACTCAAAGATCTACCTGCGCTCTAGCAGGCTCCTGTCGCGCAGTCCCATTTTCTATTGTTACTTCGGAACCACATGAAATTTCTTAAATCTGCTTTTACTAAAATAAACCTAAAACTATAGAGAACAATAATCTATATTAAGAAAAAATCGATTTTCTGAAAATTCTGGACGCATGTAAGGCCTTAATCTTATTAGATTTCCTAGGACCGGTTTCCTAACACGGTATCGTAGTAATTCTCTATTTCGTTCGTCAATTTGTACTTACATTTTACTTCGATGTGAGCTATTAATAGAAGATGTTATTAATTTTTTTTTAAGGTGGAGGTGTCAAAGCTGATCAAATAACAAATGCCGTCTTGTACATGATAGCAAAACACAACATGCCTTTCCATACCGTGGAAAACGAAGGATTCCAGTATCTTATGAAGATAGCTGCACCTTTATATAAGGTTCCTGGCCGGAAATGTATAACGAGCCTTATGGAAGAAAAATACGAACTGTTATCTGCGATGGTGAAATCAGAGCTTGTGGCTACGAGCGCCGTAACTTTGACATCAGATGTTTGGACGGATACATTAAATACGCGCAGCTACTTGGGCATGACTGCACATTTCGCATCGAAAGAGAAACTGCACTCCGTGACGTTAGGCGTTATGTTGCTCGAAGACCGACACACAGCAGAGCACTTAGGCGAATGGTTACTGCAAACCTGCTCTCAATGGGGAATCACGAACGAGCAAGTTGTCGTTATTGTTACCGACAACGGAGCAAATATATTGAAAGCAGTCGTTGACACGTTTGGTAAACATAAACATCTACCGTGCTTCGCCTATACTTTGAATCTCGTCGCATGTAAATTAATCGATGGAGAACCCGTAGTTTACGACGTATGTGATAAGGTGAAAAACCTTGTTACGTTTTTCAAGCACTCAGTGGCAGCTTCCGACGAGTTGAGAAAATACACCGAGAAAAAACTTGTTCAGAGTGTTCCTACGAGATGGAACTCGACGTATTTTATGCTCGAACGATTTATCGAGCTATCGGAAAACGTCAGCACAGTACTGCTTCGATTCCCAAGATCACCACCTATGCTAACAGCAAGTGAATTGCAGCTCGCAAAGGAAGTGGTACAAGTGTTAAAGCCTGTCGAGGCTGCATCGAGGGAAGCCTGTGGAGAAACTTATGTCACCGCGAGCAAAATCATTCCATTAACCAACTGTTTGAAGAAGAAAATAGAAAAATTGCGGTCCGATTTGATCACGAGCGAAGCCATCAAGCTGCAAGAACTACTTCTCGCCAGTTTTGACAAAAGGTTCAAGAATGTGGAAAATATGACACTTCTTGCTATTGCAACAATCCTGGACCCCAGATTTAAAAAATTGCATTTCCAGAACCCACTTGCCACCTCGTAGGCTATACAAAAGATTATACAGGAGATGCAAGAGATCTCAAAAGAAACACATGAAATTCGAAAGGAAAATATTGTTCCCGACAAAAACTGCTCTAATAAAGATAGTCTCTGGTCTCATCATGAACTGCTTCTCTCTCGGTTTCCAGCAGTTAATGAAGAAAAGATGCATTCACAGAGTGAAATGCCAACGGATTTGAAGCATTATCTCAATCAACCGACGACTCCGTTGAACGATAACCCTTCAGACTATTGGTATTCCAACAACGTGTATCCGATACTGCGGAAGGTAGCACATCGGTATTTGTCGACTGTAGCAACATCTGTACCGTCGGAACGATTATTTTCCAAGGCAGGCAACATATTGATCGAAAGACGCAATAGGCTTTCTCCAAAACACCTACACCAGCTGCTGTTTCTCTCATCTCTCTCACTTACAGAATGGCTCCTTTCCCGATAAATTGAATAAAGACAAGTGTATAAGCATTTTTGAAGACATTTTTTGTAGATGTATCCTCGCTGTGAGAGCTCCCTCCCTAAATCCTACATGCGTCCTTTCAAATGGTTTAAACCCGCCTTAAATTTATTTTTTTGTCTTTTCGAATTCGTCTTTTCTAGTTCCGACCCTTAGTCTGAGCTAGGACCTTAGCTAATCCTCTAGTGGCAAACGTGCAATTTTTGGCACGCTACCGCGGCAGTTATTATTTTCTATGTCTCCTTTACTTTAAATCCGAAGATCGTTAAATTTTCCGAAATGTTCGTATTCAAAGTAAAGAAGATATTTAAAATAATAACCGCTGCGGTAGAGTGCCAAAGATAGCACGGTTACCAACCGTGCGTTGGCACTACAAGGTTAAGGGTCGGAGCTAGAAAAGTCGAATTCGAAAAAACAAAGAAATAATGTATCCTACGTGGTTCGTTTAATTTTCGAAGCAATTTAACCTACGCTGGACTGTTTCTGGACTAAAATTTCATCAATTTTCTTATTTGCTTGCAAAAATTAAGTAACTACATTTTTTTTAATTAATGTTTTCACATATTTCGATACAAAAATCGTACATCAGTTCAGGATTTTTTTTGTCACCAGGAAAAAATCTTCGACTTTACAGGCTTGAGGATGTATGTCCTTAGTTAAAAAAGTGCAGTTCAGTTCAAACATGTACATTTGAGCTTTTCCATTTTATTTTCGATGTATTAAAAAATCGATTTTTGCAAGATCGATCTTTCACAGTGCGATTTTTTGCAGAATCGATTCTCAGACATCCGATTCGAGATCGATTCCGAAATCGATTTTGTTCAGAAGATCGAACATCCCTATTTTGTAAACCTTTTTTCTAACGAGGATTAAACTGCCTCTTTTTCGGTCCTATATAATCTCTCTCGCACTCATGTGACCGCTTGTTTGACCTGGCCTTAAGAGACGCTCGATTTTATTATTTCGCTAAAGCCTCCTTATATCAAAACAATAAAAGAGGAATGGTACTTACTCTTGTGCGATGGTCGAATTCGCGATAGATTCGGTTGTCTGTAATTTTCATCCTCGTCATCAGAGGAGCTCACTACTCGCTTTCTCGATTGTCTGCGTCCTTTTCCGAGATCCTCGTCATCAGTTGTTTTATAATGTTCGTCATACGCAGCCTTTCGAGCCTTTTCTAAAGTTTCTGAAAAAAGGTTACGAGTTAAAAAAAAAATAAATAAAATTCTCTTATTTCATATAGTATAAATATTCACGACACCGTCTTTCGATTTTAACATTTAGCAATTCCCACGTCATTTTATCTGGCTCAGCCCGCTTTGTGATCAGCGAACCGATCTTTTTTGAATGTATTGGCCACCAACATAAAGTTTTGTCATCAGTTGATTCAAGCCAATTAGAAGGCACTTCCGAAACGGTTCCATCGTCGAATTTAACGACAAGATATGTCATATCGGCTGCCGTCATATACGTTGTCGTCAGATAGGTCAAGCAGCAAGCTTTAATTAGCAAGGAAAGGATGTAAAATGAAGGAGAAGGATGGAGTAAATGTAAAATGGAGTGAACGTTATATTCGAAAAGACGGATCTTACTCGTCAATAATTGTATCGCAGCAGAGGAATTACTACCCTAGAGGTAATTTCCTTCGGATACTAAAATATCAAGCACTTTCTCGCTATTTCTGAGTCTTTTAATGTTACCCGGTCAGAAGTGCATTCTTCACTTATCAGAGACATGTCGAATTTCTTAGAATCGCACGGAACTGTAAAAATGGATCTTGTATTGCTATACCTATTCCCTATTATGTACAAAACACTTATTATTTTGAAAATATTTTCCACAATAACAATCGAATTGTCAAACAAAAGACAAACATTATCGGGATATCTGGTTGAAATTGAAAATCCGTCAAACTCCAGAAATGTGATATTTTGTGTAGCCCTCCAGTAGTGTGCGACTGGATATTGTTTACGGCAAAGTGTTTGAATAGGAATCGAATTTCGTTCCGTAATTCGATTGACAACTTGGTGCAGTGGTTTTTTTAGAATTTTTTACCTTCTTCTTTAGAGCTTGCAAATAATTTTCAAATTGAAAGGCACAAAAGCGATCCACGCAGCCAAATCGTCTGACTTCATCGGCGAGGTGTACGAGATTATGGACATTGTATGAAATATATTCGGGGCCGTATAATTCTCCATAATGCAAAACGAACCAGCGCAACAAAGATTGAGCATAATCATTCATCACAAAACATAATTTAGAATCGGATAAAATTCGAATCGCTATGCTTAATGCAAGAAAATGACTGTATAAATGTATTGGCAAAACTGATTCCAAAACCACAAGACCGGCATAGAGAAGAAATTGCCGTAACTCGGTAGCTTTCCAGCGATCGATATCGTCAAAACGTCTCGGTTTCCTTGCCAATTCTTTGGATATACTATATTTCATCGAGAGTAGGATTAGTGATGCAACAGACAGCTGTTGTTTTGTTGTCAATCCAAAATGCACGTACTCGCCACTGTTGATCGAGACAATCGTGTATGACAGATTTTGAGGTGTTTTGAGAAGAGTACGAATATCTGCCGGTAAATTAGTATTACCATGCTTACGAAGAATTTTTTATAGAGTGTTAACAATTCTATGTGATACGTCATTTTGTACTGTCCACGAGCGTAAATCATCGACTAAGCTCGCATTGAAAGCACTTGCAATTTCATCTTGAAATTCGATTGAAGTCTCGTTAGAAGAAGAATCACGTGGCGAATTTTCGTGTGATTCAATTTGCATGAGACTACCAGGTTCAGTTATGAGCTTTGAGGGTGTATCGCTTACATCGCCAGCGCGAATAGTAGCAATGGTTTCAGCTGCAGGAGTATCGAAAGCAGCAGAAGTCGATGGCTGCTGGTTAAGTAGATTATTATCGATTAGATTATTGAGCGGATTGGTATAGCAACTACGATCTAATGATACGATATGTGGAGTAGAAGGACGACTATCGATTGTACTGTGCCGTAAGATTTCCTCGCGAATCAATTGATTCCTTCTACGCTTTGATATACTCTTAATACACTTCGGCATTTTATAGAATGTAACATTAATATTTGAAAAAACGTAAGAGTTCAATTATTTACGTTCAAAGGTAAAGGGATTTATATGTTGTGGATGAATAGGTAATATTGAGAATACTTGGCGTTTTCTGAGATAGTGCAACAAACTGCAAGGTAAAAAAAACTGTATCAGTGTGAAAATATAACAGCTTTCAAATACGTTTCTGAAACTGTTCCATTTATAAAAGCTAGTGAAAGAATTTAATTTGTGAAAAAATAGAAATAATAATAACAGGGGAACTGTGTTCGGAGGTTCGGAGGTTCGGAGGTTTGGAGAAGATTTCATAATTGAAACGATCAATCGTTTCGTATATATTAATTTGATAATATTTCACTTACTTGATATCTACAAGCTTTTTTTGAGGCAGAAAAACCCTTCGGCAGGATAATTCAGCAGTATCGGTGGGGAAGAAACGTCTCAGTACAATCACTCAAGACAAAAAATATATATGGTTAATTAATCAACTCAGTACAACAAATTTCTAAACGGAATCTACCAGAATGACACTTTTAAAATTATTAAAAAATAATCCACGTGGTCGAATTGAGGTTAAGCACGACATTTACATACAGACGATTAACAACAAACACCAAATTTAATCTGATTAATTGAAGCAAAACATTACACAAAATATAATATTTATTGCCATATGGGCCCTACTTGCAAAAAAGAATATAACTTTCACTTGAACATCACTGTTATAACCTCAATCAAATCACGCGCATGTAAACTCGGGTTAATATGAAATCTGCATGCTATTCTTTTTTTTCACCACTTGAATACCACACATGATAGACACGTGTATTCACGGCTTATTATATTTAATATTTTTAAATATTCTGAAAAAAAGACGATGAAAGAAAGCAGCGATTTTACCTTCCCTTCCGAAACACGGGAAACATGATGAGATGCGCTGGGCCCGAAGCACGAGGCACGAGACGCTACGGGGGTCACACATCACACAACATGGTGTACGACACTAGCGACGCTTATGGTAAAGGTGACACATACTTGTTATAAGCTTTCTGCGTAACCATTACAGAACTTAAGTATATAATGTATGTGATCGCAATGTTATAGCGATTACGCTTTTTTGACAGGCTTCTTCTTTCACCGTAAAAAGGCTGGCTGTACACCTATAGTTAACTTCCCCTATAATCTCTTCTAACCTTTGAAATGCTCATAATGCGCGCCCTTTTTTTGTGCAATAACGTACCGGGAGAGGTTCAGCAATATGCCCACCACTGGCCCTGCATGGTGGCGGGAATCGCTTAAATCGAAATTCGAGGTCGTACTAATAAGTCTTATTAAGGATGTTCTTGGGCCATAATCATAATAGTATATACAAAGTAAAGTCAAAATCAGAAACAATTTTTTAAAGATAATTTTTTGAAATTTCGCGTAAATCTTCTTGAGTGTCATATTATGTGTATAAAAAATTTAAGGTTTCACCGTCTGGTAATCTTGATTTTAAACACTGAATATCTTGATATTCAGTGTTTAAAATTGCAAATTGAACGTGAGGTCTTATGAGAAATTACGAAAAAAGATTATTATTTACAACAAATAACACCATTTCTAGACGGTCAGACTTTCTCAAATTTTACCCACAGTTGAGTATTATTGTTAAGAAGGTTCATGCGAATTTTAAACAATTAATCTTTAAATTCGTCTAACGCGAAAACATCCTTAAGGCACTAGTCCTAATTAGAATTTTGAAAAAATCGTTTTTTTTACATTTTTCTTCTCCTTAGACCTTCAGAAATCAACACCTAAAATATTTTTGAGAAATTCGAGCTATCAAGAGTTGCGGCAGCGACTCGACGCCATAAGAGTACACCACAAGAATATACGACGAAAAAAAGTTGAAACGCGATTTTCTCGAAATGACGTTCTTTCAAGTGGCCGACAGTTATAATCTCCGGACTCACTTGACTCATATTGGCGCGTTTTGTTTGTTAATATATCCTGCACAACAATTTACTACAATCTGGCCGAAAAATAAAAATACACAATTTTAGCAAGAAAAAAAAGTAAAAAAAGAGGTCAATTCTTGACAATTTGATTCAAACATCCGCCATTTTTTTGTTTTCATCGATTTTGTATTAACTGTGGTAAATTGTTGTGTACGAAACCTTTCTCTTTAAAATGCTTTTTGATTTTTTTGTCTCAGACTTGCCAATCCTGACATTAACTGTCGGTCATGGGACCAGGTATTATTTTCAAAGACGCAACTTTGGCGCCTTCTAAAAAAATATTCAATGAAACAAAATAAAAAATATTTTTTCGTATTTTAGAACGTTGAAACAATATTGTAAAAGAATAAGTTTTATAGCTATATCCAATAACGGAGCTGAAAAAAAACATCTTAACATTTTTCTTTTTTTCGGCCTAAGTTAATATTAATGTTAACATACATTATCAAGCATAGGATAACTGGCAGGTAGAGACTTACCGAGAAGTTGGAAAAACCCGCCCTTAATCATACAAAATCGGTAACGTTTCATATAATTTACATAACCTGAATATTATTAATGTTAAAATCACATCGTTACAGGTATAATATGTAACGGTTACGATATGTTGGCTATGTAACTACAACATTTTACCGTTCTAGAACATTCACATTATGTAAGTATTACCATTGTTATACTCACATGGTTGTAACAATGTTATGTGACGGTTGCAAGTACTGGTTATACAGCTTCAATATTGCTACATTTTATACCATATACATTACCTGAATATTACCAATTTTATATTCACATCGGTATAAGCATAATATGTAACAGTTACAATATGCTAGTTATGTAACTGCAATATTATATTGTTTTAGAACATTTACATTATGTACGTATTACCATGGTTATACTCACATGGTTGTAACAATGTTATGTGAGTGTTGCAAGTATTGGCTATACAACTGCAATATTGCAACATTTAATAACATTTACATAACCTGCATATTATTAATGTTATATTCACATCGTTACAGGTAAAATATGTAACGGTTACGATATGTTAGCTATGTAACTGCAACATTTAGCCGTCTTAGAACATTCACATTATGTAAGTATTACCATTGTTATACTCACATGGTTGTAACAATGTTATGTGATTGTTGCAAGTACTGGTTATGCAACTACAATATTGCAACATTTCATAACATATACATTACCTGAATATTACGAATGTTACATTCACATTGTTACACACGTGTTATGAGACTGTTATACATTTTGGTAATGTAACCATGATGTTACCATGGTACGTTATATGTATATGACATACAGGTATCGAGTGAAACGTTGCAGTCTTATTTCCCTATTACATAACAGTTATACTACACAAATGTAACATTGCGATATTAATTGTAACTTTCACGTTATATTGCCGTTACATGACTGGTTTACTGGGGTGTTTGTTGACGTATCATAGAGCGTGGTTGTTAACGGAACGAAGATAAAATCAGTGCTTGGAATGGTTCCCGGGGCCTCACTCAAGCATTCCGGATATTACTGTACCGAATCCGTCACCAAATTCTTCTTCCTTCCAGTCAGATTGCGTCGAGAAATCTCACGATGCTCCGAGACCTGTTATAAGAATATTGATGATGTACGGAAGATAAAATCGGTGCTACGAATGCCTCTTGAGTCTTCACTCGAACATTCCGGATATGACAGGGCCGAATCTGTCTCCGCTTTTACATTACTTTCAGTCGTAGTGTGTCAAAAAGTGTGACGATGCCGCGACCCCGATGACAGTAGCAATTGTCATAAAACAAAGATAAAAGCGGTGCTCGTGCCGGTTCTGGGGGCCTCAATCGGACATCGACGATGTGACGGCACCGAATTTGCTCTCGGTTTTATCTTATTTCCGGTCATAGTGCGTCAAGAAGTCCGCTGATGCCGTGAGAACGATGGCAGATGGACTTGATAGTATACAAATGTAAAAGCGGTACTCGTGACGGTTCTGGGGGCCTCGATCGGTAATCCCCGACTCGACGGCCCAGAGTTCGTCTCTGCTGTCATCTTACCCACGGTTCTTTTTCGTCAAGGAGTCTGACGACGCCACGAGAACGATGACCGGAGCAACGGCTAGTAAACAAAGATAGGAGCCGTGCACGCGATGGTTAGGGGTGCCTCGATTGGTCATTCGCGATAGGACGAACCCTAGTTTGCCTCTGCTATCATCTTACTTCTGGTAATTTTTCGTCAAGACGGCTGACGATGCCGCCAGAACGATGACCGGAGCATTTGTTAGTAAACAAAGGTGAAAGCAGTACTCGCCATAGTTCTTGGGGCATCGATCGGTGACATTCCCGATACGACGGCCCCGAGTTTGGCTTCGCTTTCATCTTAGTTCCGTTTATTTTTCGTCAAGAAGGCTGACGATGCCGCGAGAACGATGACGGGAGCATTTGTTACCGAACAAAGATAAAAGCAGGGCGCGCGATGATTCTTGTGGTCTCGGTCGGTCATCCTCGGCGCGACGGCACCGAGTTTCTCTCTCCTTTCGTCCCTCTTGCGGGAATTTTTCGTCCAGAAATCTGACGATGCCGCAAGAACAATGACCGGAGCGTTTGTTATTAAACAAAGGTAAAAGCAGAGCCAGCGATGGTTCTTGGGGTCTCGGTCGGACATCCCCGACTCGACGGCCCCAAGTTCGTCTCTGCTTTCATCTTAATTCCGGTCATGTTCATCTAGCAAGCTAACGATGCGGCAAGAACAATGTCCGGAGCGTTTGTTAGTAAACAACGATGAAATCAGTGCTTGCGATGGTTTTGGGGGCCTCGATTGGTCATGCCTGATATGATGGCCCTGAATTTGTCTCTGCTTTCATCTTACTTGCGGTCATTTTTTCTCGAAAAGTCTAACCGTACTGCGAGAATGATGAGCGGAGCATTTGTTAATAAACAAAAAAAGCAATGCTCCCGATGGTACTTGGGGTCTCGTTCGGTCATCCTCGACGCGCCGGCTCCGAGTTTGTCTTTGCTTTCACCTTACTTCCGGTCATTTTTCGTCATGAAATCGGACGATGCCGTCATAACGATGATCGGAACATTTATTTAAAAACAAAGATAAAAGCAGTGCTTGCGATGGTTCTGAGGGCCTCGATCGGTCATTCCCGATACAACGGCCACGACTTTGTCTCGGCTTTCTTCTTACTTCCGGTTTTTTTTACCCAAGAAGTCTGACAATGCCGCGAGAATGATGACCGGAACATTTGCTAGTGAACGAAGATAAAAGCAGTGCACGCGAGGGTTAGGGGTGTCTCGATCGGTCATTCCGAATACGACGGCCTGAGTTTCTCTCTGCTTTCATCTCACTTCGAGTCATTTTCCGCCCAGGAATCTGATGATGCCGCAAGAACTACGACCGGAGCGATGTTATTAAATAAAGATAAAAGCAGCGCTCGCGATGGTTTTGGGGGCCTGGATCGGTTATTCCCGATACGACGGCCCCGACTTTGTTTCTGATTTCTTCTTACCTCCGGTCGTTTTTTGTTAAGAAGGCTGACGATGCCGCGAGAACGATGACCGAATCATTTGTTAGTAAACAAAGATGAAAGCAGTGCTCGTGATGGTTTTCGGGGCCTCGATTGGTCATTCCCGATACGACGGTCCCGAGTTTGTCGGTGCTTTCATCTCACTTCTGGTCATTTTCCGTCAAGAAGGCTGACGATGCTGCGAGAACGATGGCCGGAGCATTTCGTACTAAACAAAAATAAAAGCAGTGCTCGCGATGGTTCTGGAAGCCTCGTTCGGTCGATCCCGATACGACGGACCCGTGTTTGTCTCTGCTTTTATCTTACTTCCAGTCATTTTCCGTTAAGAAGGCTGACGATACCACGAGAACGATGACCGGATCATTTGTTATTAAACAAAGATAAAAGCGGTGCGCGCGATGATCCTCGTGGTGTCGGTCGGTCATCCTCGGCGCGACGGCACAGAGTTTCTCTCTGCTTTCATCTCTCTTCCAGTAATTTTTCGTCCAAAAATCTATGTCGCAAGCACTATGACCGGATTGTTTGTTATTAAACAACGGTAAAAGCAGCGCTAGCGATGGTTCTCGGGGTCTCGGTCGGACATCCCCGACGCGACGGCCCCAGGTTCGTCTCTGCTTTTATCTTAATTCCGGTCATTTTTCGTCAAGCAAGCTAACGATGCCGCGAGAACAATGACCGGAGCGTTTGTTAGTAAACAAAGATGTAATCAGTGCTCGCGATGGTTTTGGGGACTTCGATTGGTCGTTCCCGATACGGTGGCCCCGAATTTGTCTCTGCTTTCATCTTACTTGCGTTCATGTTTCGTTGAAAAGTCCAACCTTACCGCGAGAACAATGAGCGGAGCATTTGTTAAGAAACAAAAAAAAGCAATGCTCGCGATGGTACTTAGGGTCTCGTTCGGTCATCCTCGACGCGATTGCCCCGAGTTTGTCTTTGCTTTCACCTTACTTCCGGTCATTTTGCGACAAAAAGGCAGACAATGCCGTCATAACGATGTCCGGAGCTTATGTTAAAAAACGAAGATAAAAGCCGTGCTTGCGATGGGTCTGGGGGCCTCGATCGGTCATTCCCGATACAACGGCCCCGAGTTTGTCTCTGCTTTCATCTTACTTCGGGTCTTTTTTCGTTAAGACGTCTGACGATGCCGCGAGAACGATGACCGGAACATTTGCTAGTAAACGAAGATAAATGAAGTGCACGCGATGCTCAGGAGTGCCTCGACCGGTCATTCCCAATACGACGGCCCCGAGTTTCTGTCTGCTTTCATCTTACTTCCGTAATTTTTCGTCAAGAGGACTGACGGTGCTGCGAGAACGACGAGCGGAGCATTTGTTAATAATAAAAAAAGCAATGCTTGCGAGGGCATTTGGGGTCTCCTTCGGTCATCCTCGACGCGACGGCCCCGAGTTTGTTTTTGCCTTCACCTTACTTCCGGTCATTTTTCGTCAAGAAATCTGACGATGCCGTCACAAGGATGACCGGAGCATTTGTTAAAAAACAAAGAAAACAGCAGTGCCTGCGATGGTTCTGGGGGCCTCGATCGTTTATTCCCGATACAACGGCCCCGAGTTTATCTCTGCTTTCATCTTACTTCCGGTCTTTTTTCCCCAAGAAGTCTGACAATGCCGCGGGAACGATGACCGGAACATTTGCTAGTGAAGGATGATAAGAGCAGTGCACGCGATCTGTGCAGAAATCTGACGATGCCGCAAGAACTACGACCGGAGCGATTGTGATTAAATAAAGATGAAAGCAGCGCTCGCGACGGTTTTGGGGGCCTCGATCGGATATTCCCGATACGACGGCCCCGAGTTTCTCTCTGCTTTCATCTCACTTCCAGTAATTTTTCGCCCAGAAATCTGACGATGCCGCAAGAACTACGACCGGAACATTTGTTAGTAAACAAAGATGAAAGCAGTGCTCGCGATGGTTCTGCGGTCCTCGATCCGTCATCCCCGATACGACGGGCCCGGAACGATGAGCGGAATGTTCCGCTCATCGTTCTCGCAGCAACGTTGGACTTCTCGATGAAAAATGACCGGACGTAAGATGAAAGCAGCGACAAATTCGGTGCCGTCGTATCAGGAATTACCAATCGAGGCCTCCAGAACCATCGCGAGCACTGCTTTCATCTTTGTTTCGTAACGGACGCTCCGATCATCGTTCTTGCGGCATCGTCAGTCTTTTTGACGAAAAATGACCGGAAGTAAGATGAAAGCACAGACAAATTCGGGGCCGTCGTATCGGGATTATCCGATCGAGGCCCCCAAAACCATCGCAAGCCCAGCTTTCATCTTTATTTAATCACAATCGCTCCGGTCGTAGTTATTGCGGCATGGTCAGATTTCTGGGCGAAAAATTACTGGAAGTGAAATGAAAGCAGAGAGAAACTCGGGGCCATCGTATTGGGAATGACCGATCGAGACACCCCTAACCATCACGTGCACTGCTTTTATCTTCGTTCACTAGCAAATCTTCCGGTCATCGTTCTCGCGGCATTGTCAGACTTCTTGGTGAAAAAAGACCGGAAGTAAGATGAAAGCAGAGTCAAAGTCGGGGCCGTTGTATCGGGAATGACCAATCGAGGCCCCCAGGACCATCGCAAGCACTGCTTTTATCTTTGTTTTTTAACAAATGTTCCGATCATCGTTATGACGGCATCGTCCGACTTCTTGACGAAAAATGACCGGAAGTAATGTGAAAGCAAAGACAAACTCGTGACCGGCGCGTCGAGGATGACTGAACGAGACCCCAAGTACCATCGCGAGCATTGCTTTTTTTGTTTATTAATAAATGCTCCGCTCATCGTTCTCGCGGTACGGTTGGACTTTTCGACAAAAAATGACCGCAAGTAAGATGAAAGCAGAGACAAATCAGGGCCATCATATCGGGAATGACCAATCGAGGCCCCCAAGACCATCGCGAGCACTGATTTCATCTTTGTTTACTAACAAACGCTCCGGACATTGTTCTCGCAGCACCGTCAGATTTCTGGACGAAAAATTTTCGCAAGAGAGATGAAATGAGAGAGAACCTCGGTGCCGTCGCGCCGAGGATGACCGACCGAGACCACAAAAATCATCGCGCGCCCTGCTTTTATCTTTGTTTGGTAACAAATGCTCCGGTCATCGTTCTCGCGGCATCGTTAGCCTTCTTGAGAAAAAATAACCGAAACTAAGATAAAAGCGGAGAAAAACTCGGGGCCGTCGTATCGGGAATGTCACCGATCGATGCCCCAAGAACTATCTTGAGTACTGCTTTCACCTTTGTTTATTAACAAACGCTCCGGTCATCGTTCTGGCGGCATCGTCAGCCGTCTTGACGAAAAATTACCAGAAGTAAGATGAAAGGACAGGCAAACTAGGGTTCGTCGTATCGCGAATGACCGATCGAGGCACCCCTAACCATCGCGTGCACGGCTCCTATCTTTGTTTACTAGCCGTTGCTCCGGTCATCGTTCTCGTGGCGTCGTCAGACTCCTTGATGAAAAATGACCGTAGGTAAGATGACAGCAGAGACGAACTCTGGGCCGTCGAGTCGGGGATTACCGATCGAGGCCCCCAGAACCGTCACGAGTACCGCTTTTACATTTGTATACTATCAAGTCCTTGTGCCATCGTTCTCACGGCATCAGCGGACTTCTTGACACACTATGACCGGAAATAAGATAAAAGCGAGAGCAAACTCGGTCCCGTCACATCGTCGATGTCCGATTGAGGCCCCCAGAACCGGCACGAGCATCGCTTTTATCTTTGTTTTATGACAATTGCTACTGTCATCGGGGTCGTGGCATCGTCAGACTTTTTGACACACTACGACTGAAAGTAAGATAACAGCGGAGACAGATTCGGCCCTGTCATATCCGGAATGTTCGAGTGATGACTCAAGAGGCATTCGCAGCACCGATTTTATCTTCCGTACATCATAAATATTCTTATATCAGTTCTCGCAGCATCGTGAGATTTCTTGACGCAATCTGACTGGAAGGAAGAAGAATTTGGTGACGGATTCGGTACAGTAATATCCGGAATGCTTGAGTGAGGCCCCGGGAACCATTCCAAGCACCGATTTTATCTTTGTTACGTTAACAACCACGCTCTATGATGCGTCAACAAACACACACAACCGGAGCAAAACATTTTCGAGGAACGGCAGATCAGGACCAGTACTTTGTCCCTACTCGAATTTTTGTACGGCACACACGGTCCATAGAATTTCCTCAACATAGGGACTTCCTCAGAATCAAGCGTCACCAAGAATCACCTAGCTCTTCTCGGATTTCCTTTCCATGCATCTCTTCATGAGGGCCTCTTAGAAGCATGTTTGCAAAATTTGAGTCCTTTAAATTGTCGGAAAGTGCATGAAATATCGATGTTTCATTTTGCGTCCCACAGAAAATCATTATTTCTCTATTTATTTATTTATTCATTCATGATTTTTATTGTCGTCGAATCACGCATCTTCGCCTCTTGGTGGATGCGTGTTCGCAAAGTTTCAAGGCTCTACGTAGTCGCAAAGTGGATGACATGTCGGCCTATCGTTTTGCATACCACAGAAAATTGTTCTTCTCATTTTCTCATTTACTTTTCTTTTAAGTTGAATCATGCATTGCCAAGTTTAATAATCATCTTAAATAAAATAATCAAGTAAATTAAAACTTTCAACTTGTTAACATAATCGCTCGGTGCCTCAAAATTTAAGAAACATCAACTTATTTATCTTTCGTTTCATTATTCCGACGAATCTAATGAATAATCTAATTTTTGTATCATTATCGCATTTATCATTGCCGCACGAAGAATTTCAAGCATCACACTGGGCAGAGACCAAAAACATAGCGCGACTTAAAAAATGCATTTTTCAAAAAGTGTTTGAACATCATCCACGGGCTCAAAAAAATTCCTGCCCGAATCAAAACTTGGGTCTTTTAGCGTGATTCTTGAGCTTCAGTTTCGTATTATTTTGCTCTTTGTACGACCACTCGTCGCTGAGATATCGCCAATTGATTGAAAATTCGGCTTTTTTTCTTTGATCATCGATATCTCATGAACTAATCATCGTTCAGCGAACGGGAGGTGCATTTCGGAAACTCGAATAACTCCTCTATAAAATCCTTTTGCTATTTGAGAGAAAACTTTTTTTTCAAGCTAAATATTGATTCGAAAAAGTATTAAAAAATGACTTTCTCCACCATTTTGGAGAATCTCCCACAACTTTGCAAATATTGGAAAAATGATGAATGTTTCCAGGAATTTTTCAAGCTTAATACATGCCTAAAGTCCCTGTAAATTTGCAAAGGGATCGGTTTAACCGGTTTTTTTATCCGAATCCACAAACTTTCATGAAAAATTAAAGGGGCACGTTTCTTGCTCCTTAGACGTCAAATGACGATGGTTAAGATGAAAACAAAAATTCGTTATCGTTCTCAGTATTTTGGTTTGCTTGTAATTCTGCATTAACTACTCATCAAATCTTACGAACGAAAATAATTTTTTCTGTTGAATTTTTTTTCGTTCAATCGTCATCGATTGAAAAATCGTATAGCTATTCGTGTGCAAAAGGCGTATAAATATTCGCTTAAGGGTATCAACTTAATTTCATGCATCTCATTTTAACTGGCTAACTTATAGCATGCAAACAAAGGAATCGCAGATGATAATTTCATGTAATTTTATGAACAGTTTGAAATAAAAAGAAATAAAAAATTGGTTTTTTAAAAATATTTACTGAATAGTTAATGGGAAATTGTAAGAAAAAAAACAGATCTATCCCCCAATATTGTGATTTTTTTTTCATTTCAAAATGTGTAGAAAGTTTTATAAAATCATCACCTGTTCAGTGTTGATTCGATTTTTTTGATTGCATGCTATAATTTAGCGAGTTAAAATTGGATGCATTAAATCGAATTGATACCCCCAAGCGAATCTTCATACACCTTTTTAAAACGCATCGCCATACGATTCTTCAATGGATAACGATTTTAAAATGAATCAAAACTTTGCAATTTGTTTTTGCTTGTGCGATTTGATGAGTATTTATTGCTAAATTACATGCAAACAAAAGTAGTGAGAAAACTAACGAATTGTTTTTTCATCTTAACCATGTATTCGGCTCAAAAAATACCTGGAAATATCGATAGTTTTCGCAATATTTGCAAGCTGGTGGTGGATTTGTTAAAACGACGGAAAAAGTATGTAAAAAAAGATTCGAATCAATATTTAGCTTAAAAAAATATATTTTCGATCAAATACCAAAAGGAACTTATAGAGGAGTTATTCGAGTTTCTGAAACCCACCTTCCTTTCGCTGTACGATCATTACTTCAAGAGATATCGATGATCAACGCCAGAGCTGAAATTTCGTTCTATTGGCGGGATCTCAGCGACAAGTGATCGCACAAAGAGCAAAAAATACCAATTTGTAGCCAAAGAATAAGCACCCAAGCCTTAATCGAGGCAGAACATTTTTTTTAGCCCGTGGATGATGTTGAAAGACGAAAAAAAATGAAGCTTTTTCAATCGCTTCATTTTTTATCTTAGCGCCAAGTATGACCCTAAAAAACCTGAAAAATTTGCTCACAAATCCTTATTTGGAAAACACATTTCACTTCTTGAAACGTTTGCTGCGGCTTGACGTTTTTCGGTGAAGTTTGCGGCCCCATGACAGCCGCGACGCGAAAACAGCAGCGGAAGCTCCAGCGCCTACTCTCTCCGTTGAATCCGTTTGCAGGTTCCGCCGTTCCCGAGATACTGCGGAAGTCAAACTCAACGTTTAACCTATCGTTCGATTTCGAAATTTTGATATTGTTTTTCTCAGTGATAACATTTTTCGACCCACTTCTATTCGTATCTTACGTGTTCAAAATCGAGTCGACTTCGCTTCGGTCAGCGCGGAATGCCATTTTTATTTTTTTTCAACTAATTTTTCTTTTTTTTCCATGAAATTTATTTTTTTCACATGAGCCCTATATTTTTTTTCGAAAAGTTCCCGAAAAACTATTCCAAAAGCGCACCTCAACCGATTCGAAACGGCCGCCCAAATGGATTTATAAACAGGTGGCCATCCCCAAATTGTCACTCTGTATACTAATAAATGTCACTATATGGGTACAGTAGACGTACTGCACTGGTACCGTCGAGGTACCGTAGCCGTACATTACTAGTACGGTGGAGATACGTAGCATCGATACCGTGGCGGTACGCTTGCGGTACAGCGTACCGTACGGCGTACCGCCAACGTATCAGTATTGTACGCACACACGTGGTGGTCATAGTACCGATACGGCGTACTCCACGTGAGCTGTACATCTGCGGTACGTGGTTATCTGGGTATCGAGAGTGCGCGCACGGTGATAACGGCAAAGAAACTTCCTCTGTCGCTATTTGCGGAAGCAGTCGGCACAGCAGTGACCGTGCTCAACCAGTTCTGGGTACCGGTAAAGAGAAAACGCCATACGAGATCTGGTTTGGAAAAACACCAGATGTGTCTCATTTTCGAGTGTTCGGAACGGATGCGTACATGCATATCGACAAACAATTTCGCAAGAAATTAGATCCGATGGCCACAAAGTTGATCTTAGCTGGATATCAGAATGACTCGATGAATTTCCGTTTGTACATTCCACAGAATAAGAAAATATCTGTATCGAGAGACGTCACATTCAACGAAAAGTCGCAACTTGGGGCAGAAAAAGGGGAAGAATTCGAATACATCCTTCCAGTGGACGAAATTGAAAATGTGGCAGATCCCTTCGAGCAGCAACCGGAGGAAGAAGGCCAGGAAGCTCAGGAAGAACCTGAAAGAAACGAACAACCAGAAGATCCTCGAGAAGAAGATCAAAATCAACCAGACAATGACAGACAACTGCGGGACCGTGCAAACATCCGACGACCCATACCGTATGAGATCGACTTCGCTGAATATAATCCACCAAACACATTTCAGGAGGCGATGAACAGCGCCGAGGTAGAAAATTCAGCCGAGGCGGTTCAGGAAGAGTTCGACGCGCACGAGCAGAACGAGATTTGGTCGATCGTACCAAGGAAAACGGATCGAAAGTCCATAGATTCGAAATGGGCGTTCAAGGTCATACGAGACACGTCAGGCGACGTAAACCGGTACAAAGCGAGACTTTGTGCACGAGGATTTCAACAAAAAGAGGGACACGACTACACGGAGACCTTCTCGCCAGTCGTGAGATACGACTCGTTGAGAGTTCTACTGGCCATGGTGGCTGAACAGGACTTGGAGCTCACACAATTCGATGTGAGAACAGCCTTTCTTTACGGCGAGCTGAAGGAAGAGATCTACATGGAAATACCGAAGGGACTCAACATCAAGAAAGAAGAAAAACGTGGTTTCGTGTGTAAACTGAACAAGTCGTTGTACGGCTTGAAACAAGCACCAAGTGCTGGAACGAAAAGTTTGGCGAGTTCTTAGAGAAATATCAATTTCGCGAAACGGAAGCCGACAAGTGTATCTTTCGAGAACGGGTAGACGGTGTAGATGTATTTTTGGCGCTTTTTGTAGATGACGGACTCATCGCAGCAAAAACAAGTAAAGCCCTCGAGTCAGTAATAAAATCGTTGGGAAACACGTTCGAAATTACGATCGGGGATGGAAAGTTATTTGTCGAGGTACAAATAGAACGAAATCGAGTAAAGAAAACCATGTTTTTCCATCAAGAAGCGTATGTGAAGAAAATCCTTAATAAATTTAAGATGATTGATGAAAAAACGGCAAGTGTTCCTGCCGACCCGCACGCGCGACTAGTTCCAAACGATCGCGACGATGAAAACCCAAGTACAGTACCGTTTCGAGAAGCAGTGGGCTCGTTAATGTTTCTTGCGGTTGTGACGCGGCCGGATATCGCATATTCGGTGAATTCGGTTAGTAAATTTCTTAGCAATCACAACGAGAGCCACTGGCAAGCGGTGAAACGAATCTACCGGTACTTGGTCGGAACAACGAAAGTCGGGGTAATATACAAAAGCGGCGGGAGTAACTCGGAGTTACAGGGGTTTTCAGACTCGAATTTCGCAAGTGACGTGGAGACGCGTAGTTCTACCACGGGGTATGCGTTTTCTCTATCGAACGGGATTGTGATGTGGTCGTCCCAACGACCAAAGCTAGTCACACTCAGCACAACGGAGGCTGAGTACGTCGCGGCAGCAGCGGCTGCGAAAGAGGCCAATTGGCTGAGGAAATTGTTAAACGATCTCGGGTGTCTACCGGCAGCTGCGACAGTTTTGCGAGTAGACAATAGTAGTAGAGCTATAGCGGTTCTAACTCAGGGATCTCAGGGGGGAGCGGGGCGGGGGAGTCGAGCGCGGGGAAGCCGGGGTATGCATGGCGGGGGGAAGGGGGGGGGTTGAGCGCAGGGAAGCCGGGGTATGCATGGCGGGGGGGGGGATCCTGCATGCGGCAGCCGAGTGCGGGGTTGTGGTGGAGGGGGGGGGGGGGTGTTAGAGAGTGGGGAGGCTAGTTTTTGGTGACGATGTCTTCCAGGCGATAGCTGGACCCGCGGGCGAGAGGGGGAAGCCGCTGTCGACTCTGTGGGGGAGGGGGCATCATAGAGTCGCGTTTCCTTGAAAACCCATAAAATCTGATAATTTATTATCAACATTATAGATGTAAGCGGAGCATTTTGTCTAGACTATTCACAGGAGTATATATATATATATATATAAAACTTAGCCAAATGTGTGCATGTGTGTGTGTGTGTCTGTGTGTGTGTGTGTGTGTGTGCGTGCGTGTGTATGTGGCGGGGGGGGGGGGGGCGTGGGGGAAATCCCATCTATGGCTAGGAAAATTTTCGGGAGTGAGATAACGATAGTTCCCATATGAAGGGTGGCCCTTCAAAGCCCATAAAATGCTTTATTTATTGCATGCAGCTGCAGCGTTATTCCAAAACAAGTTTCAACCCGTCGAGGTTTCATTCCACAACATTACGTCAAGATGTTCAGATGTGCGAGTATGTACGCAGTGCATCCGGCCAAGCACCCCCTGGACTTGACCAAAAACGAGCTCGAACAAGTTCCAAAGGTCTTGCTCCTAAAGTATTGGGGTAACTTTATTGGTTTACTGTGGGATCGTTTGCCGGAGCATCATCGGAACGATAGTGAAGTGATATCGTATCTTCCATGCATGGAGCATTATAATACACCACAGATGAAGGATCACATTGATGGCCCCCCACCCCAACGTCGGGACTGTGGAAAGTGTTGCGAGGGGGGAAATGCTCTACGTGCGGGGTTCTTCGAACGTGTTTGAACCTGTTAAACGCGCCTATGATTGGATAAGTGGGGAGAAGTTTTAAAAATCTGAGTGGAGGGGCTACGAGGGAGCTTATGATTTCATGGACCAAGCTCAGACTGCACTATTCCACCGCACCATCAACTTCTCCGAAAAAAACTTTGAAAAAGAGTGAAAATGGATCTCTCAAATATCAACAAAGTCAGCCTGATGGCGGAATTCCTCCCAACGAAGAAGCTGTCAGAACTCCACGTCCATACGGATCATCAAATCACGGACATGAGACCTGTACAGACCAAGTTTGGAAAACGCTACATCGTGGACGTTGCAAATGAGTTTGCCGTCTTCTTGCCAGCGCGGCTGGTAAAGGCCTTCGATCAAGATGTGAAAATGTTCGAGAGTATGCTGCAACTGGCGCGCAATGGTCAACTCTACATGAAGTACATTGGTGGAAAATACAACAGCGTCGAGTTCCGTCGAGTCTGAGTATGGTGGAAAAGAATGCTCGTGAAGGCCCGGCGGAAACAGCGAGTTCAACAGCAGCCAGCATCATCATCACCATCGTAGAGTGCAAGGACTGTTTGCATCACAGTCATCATCATCATCATCGTAGAGTTTTCGACGCTCGAGTCTGAGTATGGTGGAAGAGAACGCTCGTGAAGGCCCGGTGGAAACAACGAGTTCAGCGGCAGCTGGCATCGTCACCATCGTAGAGTGCAAAGACTGTTTGCACCACAGTCATCATGATAGAGTTTTCAACGCTTAGTGCTATGTAAAAATGTACAAAAAAAAAACTTTTTCATCGAATATAATGTAAAAAAAAAAAAAAAAAAAAGAAAAATGTCGTCAAACTGTATTCGCCATAGATAGTGGAAATAAATGGAGAGAACGATATTTGTTCAAAATGTTTTTATTCATTTAAAAAAAAAAACCCTCGCTCACACAACGCTTCGTATACACTTAACCAGCTTTTCAGTGATTTTACATTTGCATGGGCGCAATTGTATTTCATGTTGGAGGAATGATGCGGGCATTTGGATTTCGTGATTTTCGGCAACTTCTGCAGCGATGGACAGTCCAGAGTCTCCAGATCGATGACTTTTGTTGCTGAATCCGTGAATCTCGATAGCCATGAGCACTTCTCGAATCCCTTGGCATAGATGGTAGGAGCTCCTTGCAAGATTCCTCGAATTGTCGTTCTAGCTGCCTCGTACGGTATGCCGCTGTGTTCCCATCGTATTCCATGGAAATTGCGTTCCAACCACTTGTTTGTCATTTTGTACTTGGCCGGTAGAGAGTCCCATGCAAATGGTGCGTCGAAGGTGAGCGTCAGCGGTTCAGCATCCTTGTCGTGGAGTTTAATGATGGACATCTCCTTCAGGACAAATTTGTTCGTGGGTCTCTTGAAGCCCTGTACATCGACGATAAGCTCCATGTTGACTGATGCGGGTGCGAATCATCAGCATGATTTTATACCAATTTTTTAACCCCACCGCTGATTGGATTGTACTCGACAATGCGATCATGGAGGATCATGCAGTAAGCTGAAGTTTGTGGCGGAATATTATTTTTCAATTCGAACTCAAGACGCACGTCAACAGGGCCGGACTTGAGAGAATCGTTTTGTTTTGAGCAGTCAATGACAACGAGGGGGGCTTTTTCTAAAAATTCAATCCTGCTCAGCCATGGTTCAGCCTCTTTGTTGTAATAGGTCAGTTGAAAGTTTGCGTACATCTCGTAGAGTAGAGCATATTGATTTTGGTCAATGTTCAAATTCAAATTTCCATATGGATAGCATTGTGAGTTGAGGTAAAGTTTGACATCGCTCAGGTTACAATGATCAAAGTGGCTGGCATTTTGTTGTTTCTTATTTTTCCGTCCCGTCTGCAGCGCGAGTATGACATAACGTGGCTTCTCCAGTTGATTCGAAGTTTTCACAGACCACACGTGCTTAGAGGTGGCAGGCAGCAATGGATATTCATACAGTTCCCATGTTCGGAAACTCATGGAGATTGGTGCATCTTTGGCGAGAAACTTTAACAGCTGAATTTTTCGCTGATCCGAGACTGTTACATACGGTACGAGCCATTCTATTTTATGCAATACGAGTTTGTAGTCTTCGGCGGCCGTTTGGACAATGGCATTATCATCGGTCTTTGATCTCGTGAGAATCAACTCGTGCTTGGCATTTACGACAATTTTACGATAATCTTCGGCAAAGCCGAGGAGCATGCTGAGCGGTATACACACATCAAAGTTTCCCGATACATCTACAATCTGCTTGGTCTCTTCGACATCGAGCCATCCAGTGTTCTCGAGCATAGAACTTTTGGCCGGTGAGAGAGATGAATATCCCTTAATTACGCTCGTAATGCCAACATTCTTATTACGATCGATTTCTATGCCATTCAATTCATATCGCACTTCCTCAAACAAATGACAAATGGCATTGTTGACGAGACTTGTAGCAGCGGTTGGCATCCCATCACGCTTGGATAATTTCCCACATATGTGTAGGGAACTCTTGCTTGGCAGGATGGAGAGGTCTTGATGTTGGATGGCAATACGGATTTCATCGCTGTTATTGAAGGTTGAAGATGCATATGGCTGATGAGCGTGAATCTCGCAATGGATGATGGATTCATCAAAGACCACGGGTGTCTGAATGTCTACGATTTCTTCTTCCATTTCACGCAGCAGATGCACAGAGCACAGACTAAATAATTTTTTACACGCTTTCGCCACGCACTTTGAGACCCAAACTCTTCAAGAGTAGCACGTTTTGAGGGGTTAGCACTTTGGGCGCTGGCCGACGACTGATCGTTTTTATCCATGGTTGTTTATTGTTATTGGAAGATCTATTGAAAACTATACCCATCACGACTTTATATGCAGGCGTATGGTGATTACTTCACCGCGGAAATTTACCAAATCACCGTCTTGATCCACTATGCGAAGCTGTATCGTATCAATCGTTCGACTTGTGATCGGCAGATAAATTACATGTGAGGGAACTTCAATGATCTTATAGCCCGGTGGCACAGATAGAAAGAATTCATGAATTGTGTGTACTTTTTGTCCGTTAATATAGGCACCAGCGGTAATGTTGCACTCAACGCGTAGGGCATTCACTTTGAGAATGGCTACAGGAAGGTCAGATTCATGGCTTTTATTGGCTTCCAATTTGCGTGCGGTGAAGCCTAGTAGATGTCCAATAGAATCTGTCGGCTCAAAATTTACATCATGATCACACTCGATCTCACTGCGTAGCGTATTATTATTGGGTTTAATGCTGATGCTGATGTTTTTGCGCGAGAGCTCTGCTTGTACAAACGTCTCGATATCCTCTATTTCATAACTACCCGTAGGTATCGTCAACACCTCTTCTCCCACGTAAAGTTTATCGTGACCATCGTCGATATTGGGAATAGAGTTGAAAGTCAACAATTCCACGAGACCGAGAGTATAATTTTTGTGTGGCGAGAGTTCGATGGGGGGAAAGTATTGCACCTCGAGTATGGATGATGAGCCAGATATGTTCAATGTTAAACTTTCATCCATGATGCTGGTAAATTAACAACTGAATTCTCCACGTCATTTCCCCCCTATATATAGTGTATATTTGTCTTTGTGCTGTAATTGCCGACAAAGAAATTTGAGACACAAATGTCCACATTCAATTGTATCATATTCCTGATATCCAGTATAATTATAATTTACGCTACCAACACGAAAATATCTCATGAGTTCGGATGGTGGTGGAAGGTTGCCGAAACTATCAAAGTACAGGACTTTCCATCCAGTCTTTTTGTAAGCGACCCAGTGTGTTCCAGGACCAACATTTTCATCCAAATTGACAATTGCTGCTTCACATTTGAGGGGCCCGCTCGCTGGCAATGTATCGCGCATGTAAACTCCACGAAAATGTGGAATTTTTAGGATTTTCGCATATTTGAGAAGATCGATGTCGGTGAGAGGTCGGTGAGGTAGCGTAACTTCTAGTTTTTGGCTTAATATGAAGACCCAATCCCTGCTTATATGGTTTCAGATGTAAGCCCTTACCCAATGCGATCGCTTCAATTGTTCGATTATGGCGCTTACTTTCATCCAATTCACGTTTAGCTGCTTGAGCAGCATTTACCGCTTTAGCTATGCTCGCCGCACCACCTGACAAAGCACCCGCAGCGCTAAGACCCGCAAAAATAGGCACGAGGAACGGTAATAAACCACCAATTTTATGGGGTACAGGTAGAACTCGAGGTGTGCGTACTTTACCACCTTGCATCTTTACAGCTGCACGAGCACCCTTTAGAGCTGATTTAATAATCTTATGTGGATCATCACTTTGAATCATTGTCTTCTTCGCAGCGCCAATTATTTTTTTCAAACAAACGCCACCCTTGCGGGCCTTTATCCCCATACCAAATTTTCTCTTTGTCTTCATAATATTTGCCACGCCCCAAGCACTGGCTTTTTCACCGATACTAGCGTCTCGCGCACTAACGCGTTGCCAAGCCTGTTCAGCCAACACTTTATCCGCCAAATGTCTCGCTTCAAGATTATCCGGATTTTTCGATTATGCAATATCGTGTTGTTTGCAAGCTGCATCCAATAGATTAATGCCCGGATCATCACGAGCAAGACGCTTGGCCAACTTTGTGCCTGGTCCGCAATATTGATAACCAGGCAGATGCAATTCAACGGGTAGATTGTTGATTAGGCGATTGACGACACCTTTACCGCTATGAACGATCATGTCTAAAGACAATACTCGACTGACGGCGAATCCGTATAAAAATGCTATTTATATGATTTTTCCGTTAGTCCTGTGCAAGATGGCATCCAAGAAGCAAACTCACGGAGGTAGCCTTCCCGTGATAAATTTCGATGAATTTGTCGAAGATGGCCGGGAGAAAAGACAAAAGCGTCATGGACAGTTATTGCCGGATAGCATACGTGCGGTGTTTTGTGGTCCATCAAATTGTGGAAAAACCAATGCTTTGCTCACTCTCATCATCCATCCCAATGGCTTGAGATTTGAGAACATTTATTTGTATTCCAAGTCGCTGAAGCAACCAAAGTACAAGTTGCTCGAACAATTACTTGAACCTGTGCATGGAGTTACATATAATCCATTCAATGAGCATGAACAAGTGATTGCACCAAGTGATGCACGTCCCCACTCTATATTCATCTTTGATGATATTGCGTGCGAAAAGCAGGATAATGTTAGAGCATTCTTTTCCATGGGAAGACACGAGATTGTAGACAGTTTTTATCTTTGTCAGACGTACACCCGTATTCCCAAACATCTCGTGAGAGATAATGCAAATTTCGTGGTGCTTTTCAAGCAGGATGATATGAATCTCAAACATGTGTACAACGATCACGTTAATACGGATATGACTTATACATGCTTCAAAAACATGTGCATGAAATGCTGGAATTCCGACAAGTATGCATTTATCACGATCGACAAAGATAGCAATATGAACGAGGGTCGATATAGACAAGGTTTTGATGATTTTCTCACCATTGATAAATGAATCGTCGCTGGTGGTTCAAGAGGCAGTATTGTGCACGCGTCGACAGTGACAACATGAAGAGCGAACAACTGTTGAGAGAAAAAAATGTATTGCGTGAAATTGCCAAGGCGAGCGATGCAATTAGACGAAAGCATCGAATGATGAAAATTGGCAAGGAGAGTGATGAGCAGAGAATGCGAGATGTCTTTAAGCCTATAGTCAGACCATTGGAGAAATTGGTGTCATACAAAAACGGTGAGCCGGCGAAGGAGGAAATCAAGGATGAAAAAGCCGACGATAAAGAAGGAGATGCGATAAATAGTGTGAAACATGAATTGAAGAACGAGACACACGATTCCTTCAAGAGTGAAACACAAGATTCTTTCAAATTGATATACGAGGATGATGATGATGATGAGTCACAAAATGTCGATGACTTAATCACCGAATATCTCCTGCTATTACGAACAAATAGAAAAGCAAGCCTGGATGTATCATATGGTGTGCGGAATCTCTCAAACAACCGATTAATGATTGGTGATTCTCCGATAAATTTCGACTCTCAGCATATTCGTTTGGGAGATGTGAATTATGCGAAAACTGTTGGATTAACTGAGCTGCTGTTTAAAAAAGTGCCCAATATCGAAACTCTCACACCAGACGATTTGAAAAACTATGAAAAAATTGTCATTGCGACGAATGCTCACAAAAAATTTTATAAACCTAGTGCGGCTATACGACGTAATACCTGTCACAAATTCAACACTTATATTGCAAATATAGCCGATCACCACGTGGGAAAGGGTATGCCAACGTATAAGCTGGCTAGAAAAAACGCTCAATTGGACTATGTATATTGGGACAATCCCAATGAGCTGGTAGACCGTCTTCGTCTACTTCTGACATCACAAGCAGCCGGAAATTCGGCCCATGCGAATGAAATTATATCGATTATCGAGGAATTGCGTGAAGCTGAAATTATTTATTAACTCGGCGTCGGAAAATTTATGCATTCTCATCATGAGTGTCGATGTGTTTGGACGCCAATTGCGTCAGAGTGTACTCCTCAGTAAGCAAGGTCCTCCAGGCCGACCTGGGATTGGGTTTAAAACCACCGCAGATGGTCATTATGACGTGGGGCAGAAACGATTGTGTAACATCGCTAATCCGGAAGGACAAGACGACGCCATCACTCTAAATACTTTACACAAAAGATCCCGAACTATCATTAAGAACATTCGCAAAGAAATGAACGAGAGTAATCAGCTGCTGGTTAATGGACTTGAAGCTACGATAAGAGATATTGCAAAGACACTCGAGGCCAATGTCAAAAATCTACAAGATTTGGTGATTCGTAATTCACGGACCATTGCTGCACTGGATGCGCGACTGAGTGGACTAGAAAATGAACGAGAAAAAGAGCGCTCTCGTGCTGGAGCTACATAAGCCTGCTCGACGAAACTATCCGCGTCGACATGTGGACATCCGCGGCTTGGATGAGACCTGGCAAGCTGATCTCGTCGATATGTCATCGTACGCACATCAAAACACCAAACATAAATTCCTCCTCACCGTCATCGATACTTTCTCAAAATTCGCCTGGCCCGTACCAATGCTGAGTAAGAGTGGTAAAGATGCAGCAGCCCCAATGAAGTCGATACTCGTTAAGGGACGCATACCACAGCACTTGCACGTCGACGAGGGAAAAGAATTTTACAATTGTCACTTTAAATCCCTAATGAAAAAGTACAATATTCACATGTATTCAACATATAGCAACTTGAAGGCATCCATTTGCGAGCGTTTCAATCGTACATTGAAAAATAAGATGTGGATGCAATTTAGTCTTCGCGGTGATTATAAGTGGATCGATATTCTTGATAATCTAGTAGCTGAATATAATGATTCCGTACACCGTACCATTAAGATGAAACCGAGAAATGTCAACGCGGAGAATGAGAAGGAAATATTGCGGCAAGTTTTCAATAAGACTCAGCCGCCAATAAAAACACCACCGAAATTCACCCCTGGCGATAAAGTGAGAATCAGCAAATTTAAGAGTGTTTTCGAAAAGGGTTACACGCCAAATTGGACAACGGAAATATTTACGGTATCTCGTGTGAAGAAAACGCATCCAGTGACGTATCGTTTGAAGGACCATAAAGATGAACCCATCGCCGGTGGTTTCTACGAACAAGAGCTTCTCCGTGTCAAGTACCCCGATATCTATCTGATAGAAAAAATTTTAAAGAAGCGCGGTCATCGAATGTTTGTAAAATGGCTGGGTTTCGACAATGCCCACAATAGTTGGATAAGTAAATCTGATTTGTAGTCGTCAATAAAAAAGGCCAAAAACATTTAGACTTTTATGACTCTCTTTCTACCCGTCAACGTGGTGCGCCACAGCAGGCGTTTTCTCTCCCTCCAATCCCTTCTTCCCCCTACTCTCGAACAGTGTATGCGGGAAATAATGGGTACACATGGATTACTAAAGCCGCATCCTTTACTTACAAAAGTCCATTGTTACAAAATCAAATATGTACAACAAACAAGTTTTACATCGAGTTAATGTTTACAAAAACATACGCAATTTTCACAAGTTTTATACATCAAGTATTTACAAAAATGTACACAATTTTACATCGAGTTTATATGCATGATAGTTTGTTACAACGGTATGCTGTAATGCCCCCATGGTAGGGTCTCAGAGGTCCCAGGTATGATATACCGCTTATCATCATGAGGACTTAGAGCGATTTTCGTCTCACGAATGGTGTAGACCTTGTGCAACTTCGATCGAATACATGTTTGACTACGGCTCATTTCAATGTCTTCCTTCAAGCATCGGGCATAATCGTCAAACGTGATTGTCCTAGCCACAACATTGCTCTTGACACCTTTGACTTTTTTAGTGTCCTTCTTACCCTCAACACGTGTCGCATACATTTTCGATCGAAGTCCAATGAACTCGGTCATAATTGCACCATTGCATTCGTCTTTCATGAGACCGGGTACCTTCTTGTTGACAAGCGGCATATCATACCTATTGTCCACCGGATAATCGCTCGTATCGAATTTTACAATGTCGCGCTTCATGTCCATGTACATGTCATCGCTCTCAATGTTATATATGAGACTATCCGTATCGGTATACATAATTTTACACTTTTCCCGATACAGAGGTACCATATACTCGTGATGAAATCCATACAAGCACGTTTTGGATATGTCGAGTATGCACATACCCACATATATCGGCTTGTTGAATTTCACCTCGAGATTGCGCAATTCTACAGCAATAAGGTTTTCCGAAAAAACACTTCGGCTGTGGAAGTTTGGCTTCGCAATCATCGCCTCTGCACCATACCTACCCTCCCATTTTGTCAAAAGCTTTACATCTACATGATTGCGCACATTCTCCATCGTTTTGCCAAACACCGCATTGTTCATCAATTTGAATAAATTCTTTTCAAAATCATTTTTGGCTAGCGTTCGAAATTGCGTATTTAACTCGATATATGAACGTAGCCATGGGGATTGTGTGAATTGTAATACCCTATGGATTTTACAAGGCAAAGTCCATGGCGTAAGCACTGCTGTAAATTTCGATAGTGAATGATGTAGCGTTTTTTATCACAGACGGTTGCTAACAGCTTTTCCCCCTGCTTACCCGGCGGGTTTTCATGTATTGGACAAAACGGCAGGTCTTTGTGCGCATCATGTAGAGATTGTGGGTATTCCAAGTCGACTTCAAGGATGTAGCCTGTCGGTGAATCTAGCGCGATGGAAGATGGATCAAACTTGGACACGTCGTTGACCCATTGAAAATCTGCGTATGGCAAAGGTTGACACATTGCCCATCCATACAAATTGTTGACGTCAAAATACATCAAGTATGACGATGCTTTCGATGGATCAAACGACTCCATGTACTTGTTATTAGCGTGTGCATATCGGTTTGAGCATTGACTGAGACCACCGCGTATACCCCGCTCAACGAATAAAACCATGTCGATGTCGGTTAGTAATTCAAACTTGACATTCGAATGTTTCAGCATTGCATCCCAGGTATACCCCGGCAATGTGTAGTAATACGCGGGATCTAGGCCATAGCTCTCAATGCACGTATTTCGAAAGTTTTCGAAAATATCAGCTAATAACAAGACATCTGTCTTCAAGTATAAATCGCTATAGTCACCCAGCGTTCGAATGGAAAACCGCTCCCAAATTTTCTCAGCATGTGCATACTCACTCTCGGATACTGTAGCATCTGTCAGGGAACTATAAAAGGCGTCACGTGGTGGTAGGCAAGTGTCGTCTAGCTTGGTCACGTTATCAATATACTCATAAGGGAAGACCCCTTTTCGCGTCAGCAAACTGAAATTGTCCGTCGATAGCGTTGGGAATTGCATGCGTAAAATTTTGAGTTTGTCCTCGGTCAAAAATGAGGCTAATTTGTCGAGACTGGTGTTGAGGAATTTGTATGAATCGATGAAGCGCAATTGGATCTTATGTTTTGAATCATCTGTAATTTCAACATGCTTCGTGAAGGAGATGTATTTCTCCTTTGTGATTGGAAGCACATCGGTTTTTCCTTCGAACGCTGTGGCTACTTCCTTGATTATAAAATGTGCATCGTAACCCGATAGATTGTGAAAAACTATGGGAATGAAGAATGACTGTTTGTAGTTTAAATTGCAATTAGAATGGGCAGGGCCTCTATAGCGTCCAGTCAGATGGCAATGATCTCGAACGCGTACATCTTCTTGCGCGAATGGTTTCCTGCATATATGACATTGGGTCGCGTTGCGAAAACTGGCCCACTCGCTCGGTGTCAGATAAATCATTGGGACGTTGTCGCAGAAAATTTCTTTTATGCGCAATGCTAGTTTTTTCAGTTCTTCGACAAACCACGAAACGCAATCGACACTGCGACGTGAGTGATATGAAGATAGTGTTTGATCATACGCACAACACACGTAGTATCCTATACTAAACACTTCATGATGTTGATACATATCTTTTGCTTGGTTTTTCTCATCAGTCTTTGCTAAAACACACTCCAAATCGGCATACACAATGAAGGGATGTCGCTCTTTCCGGCTAAAGTTGGTGAATTGGAGCCACTTGTTGGTGTCATTCGGTAGTCGGATCGCGCAGTCGTTTATTGCTCCACAATCGACCTCATGTGATTGCAATTTTTCCCCGGAACCGAAGTGGTGCAAGCACCTGCAAAACAACCAAGATTTTTTTTATCAATTTTCTCCTTTAGTAGATATATAATTTTGTACTAATAATGTTAAATTTACATACCGATCGCATATATATTTTTTATGCTCCGCTTTGCTCAGTTGCGCCCTCACGAGTCTCGACAGGTTCTTGATCCATACGAAATGTCCCACATTGTTGTCCTCAGTATCTTGCATGTACAGCAAATTAATGTGCTTCTCCTTCTTCTCTTGAGTCACGCGTATTGGAACAATGTCCTTTTTGTTGGTGGTGGTGGTATACACGTTGATGGATAAATTGTTTTGCAGCTCAAATTTTTTTATTTGGTGTATGGTTACCGGGAATTGAATGCCCTGTAGATTCAGTATGCTTGAGTAATGTGGGTAAGATGACGGACGGTCACTGTTTCGTTCAGCTGGGTGTAGAGCAGCGCCAACTGCCCATGCGAAACATGCATTATCGTTCGATTTGACGTTAATCACAGCCCGCTTCATTATTATTTCCCGCGGCAATGATATGGAGCACCCAGCACGCATCGGATTATACTTATTCACATTTATCGTGAGGTTAAGTATTTTCCGCAAAGCCCAGCCACTATCTTGTTCTTGAAATTCATCGAGTTTGGTTAATAGCTCCATAACGCATTGCTGGTACCACTCATTCAAATCGCTTGTGTTAAATAGTTCACAGTTTCGCGTGTTGACACTTTTATTGGCATGTTTGTCTCCACTCGCGAATTCGCCATTAAACACTGTATTAACTTTAATACTGTTATGTTTGCAGATAGTATTTTGCACATGTTGAAGCACTAGGTCGCGAGCATCGTTGAGAAATTGCCGTGGTTCGATGTGATTGCGATTGATTACGGAACCGGTCAATATTCGACTATTGAATGATGTGTCAATCTCTCGCCAGATTAGCCCATGATGACCGTGTCCTGCACCCGTGTGTATAAAATGATTACGCACAGAATTCCTCAACCCTTCCAGTCGCGCTATTTGGGCTATCAATGACTGTTGAAGTCCAATTGATAGTCGCGGGCGCTTAATGCGGCTTTGCGTTTCCAATTCTTCGATAAACTCAACGCACCGTTGTTCCCACACAGCAAAATCTTCGAATGAACTTAAGAGCGCGGCTTGGTCGTGCAAGATTTGTTCTGACTTCTCCGCGTTGCTCTCCATATTTGATGAAACGAGGCTTCCCAAAAGAGATGATGTTCACTAACTGACTGCTCGATCGAAAGTGCCAACACTTTTGAGCGCAGCAGATCATTAAGCATGGTTTTCCCCTCTAGACATTTTCCGTCTTTCCCTATCATCTCGGAAAATATCACCAACCCACGAGAATGATCTAATATCGCATTGGAATGCCGGGAAAAATAAAAGAGCATCTCAGTCAAGATGCGTGTAGTGACAAAAAAAAAAAATTTATGGGCTCTCGGCGCTCAAGTGGTCCACGGTCGAAGCCTAAAAAGGTCTCCGATTCATAGATCTCCGAAAGTTTATAGTTTTTCAACATAAACACCGCGTTATCGTATATGCTCTGAATAGCGGAGCAATAAAAAAAAAAATTCTAATAGCTTGGAGAGTGGTGTTAACGAAGAAAAAATCCTTAACCATGGGACTAACTTGTCCAGACCTGTATGATCTCAAGTGTCGGCATCAAGGTTCGACGTTGCACTCTCTGTATATATTTCCATTCAGAGATGAAAAACTAAAGCCCGGTAAAATGGAAATGCATTTTTTCCCCGGATCACTGTCTTCGTCGCTTGCTGTCGTAAAATTTTATGGGTTTTCAAGTGTGGACCTATGGAATGATGAGGCCCGAGTTGCACATGCGAAGCGATAGGGTATGGGGGCCCCTGGCGCTCGACGTAAGAAAAAAAAAGAGTCGTAAAATTTGAGACTTTTCGGACGAGGTGGTTGAAACGTTGACACACACACACACACACACACACACACACACACACACACATGCACACATTTGTATAAGTTTTTTTTTATATATATAAACTCCTGTGAATAGTCTAGACAAAAATGCTCCGCTTACATCTATAATGTTGATAATAAATTATCAGATTTTATGGGTTTTCAAGGAAACGCGACTCTGTGATGCCCCCTCCCCCACAGAGTCGACAGCGGCTTCCCCCTCTCGCCCGCGGGTCCAGCTATCGCCTGGAAGACATCGTCACCAAAAACTAGCCTCCCCACTCTTTAACACCCCCCTCCCCCTCCGCCACAACCCAGCACTCGGCTGCCGCATGCAGGATCCCCCCCCCTCCCTGCTGACATGCATACCCCGGAAAAACTAGCCTCCCCACTCTCGAACACCCCCCCCCCTCTCCGCCGGAACCCCGCACTCGGCTACCGCATGCAGGATCCCCCCCCCCCCGCCGCCGCCATGCATACCCCGGCTTCCCCGCGCTCGACTCCCCCGCCCCGCTCCCCCCTGAGATCCCTGAGTTAGAACCGCTATAGCTCTACTACTGACAATCAAAGTGCAATCCGAGTAATCAAAAAACCGGAGTTCCACAAGTGAACCCAGCATATAGACATTAAGCATCACTATGTTCGCGAAACTGTGGAGAGTGGGGAAATATCGGTAGAATATGTTCCTACTGATCAGCAGCTAGCTGATATATTTACCAAAGCACTTCCAAAGAGACACTTTCAGCAACTATGTAACGGTTTAAGCATAGGGTCCTCGACGCACTCAAACGGCGGGAGTGTTGAGAAGTAAAGTTATCGCACGTCGATAGGCTCACTGCGCATGCGTGAGCAAAACGTAGTATTAAGACGGAATGACGCCCGACGCAAAACTTCGACGCGGCCCCGGCTCCCGATCGGTAGGGCAGAACTCGATCGAGCTATTCCGCCCCTCCGGTAGATGGAGACATTGCGTCTCGCCTTCCACGGGCCTCCACGCGTCCCGGAACGCATGTGTGCGTGCGTGTCGGTGCGCGTCCATTACCAACGTGCGTATCGAGCTCGTGCACATCGATGCGTGTCGTCTGCAGAACACGTGACGAGCGCCGCACGCGGAATTCTCGTAAACTGAACACGTCGAAGTTCGGGCGACATTTGCTCGCAATTATCAATAATTACACGATAAATCTAGATTACCACTTTTCTCCTAAGATATGCAATGAAATGCAGTGATTGAGAGCTCAAATTGTTCGTTGTTTATGTGGCTACCCGGCTCAGCCTGTTTCGAAGTCGTGACATTGGCCAAACGTCTGATTTTTCATATTTTCGGTCACGAGTTCCGCATGATAAGCCAATCTACTTTTTTTCTCAAATTCAGAAAATTTGAGGAGTATACAGCCGTTCGTCTATCTATTTGACGTCGTTTGGCAAAGTTTCGACGAGATCTGAAGAGCCGTTTCAGAGATTCTTGGATATGTAAAATTCTGTTCTACCATACCGACCGCGATGGGGTCTCATTCCGTCTTACGGCGCCGGAGCGCACTACTTGCGTTACCGGTAATTTTTCGTCAGTTGGTCCGTGACCGTTGCCCACTAGACGTGTGCAATAAGAAGTTCCTTTGTTAACATAAAACTAATAAAGCGTACTTATATATATTGAAAGTTATCTTTCTCTTCAACCCTATCGTCCCTCTTTCCCTTCGATAATCTCATCAATCTTGACTGAAAATTCTCATGATATGAGATTTAATTTTGAAAGCGTCTTCGTCAGTTTTCTCCCACTTATTCATTGGGTTGCTAGTTTTTTAACTTAATAATAAATCTGTAGTTGTTTATAGTCTTTTAAGGTACACGGATAACAACATTTATATACAATTCATCTTCAATTGAGACGTACTAGTTATATAGTAATATAGTATGTACATCTAATCAAGAACACGTGTAGGTACATTCAAACATGTTATTTTTTTAGTGTATAACAAGAAACATGCCGGAAGGAGTACCCGGAGGTTCTTCCAACGAAATACTATAAGTAAGCTATGTTGATTTATTAAGATATTCCCGGCAATTACCATATTAACATTTTTTTCAATCAAACTCTTAATAGGGTTGAACAGTTTGTGATATAATCATTGATAGATCGTAGGTTCAACCGCTGATTAAAAAACTTCAATCAAAATAATTCAAATTGTTTTGGTACACACAACGTTAGACGAGGAAATGAAATCCGAGGCATCTGACGGTGAAAATAACCGAGATATCGAGGAACCACAGAAGCTGCAGGCTTTTTTGAACGAATGCGAGAAGCACCCCTTTTCTGATGGAAAGTATTACTCCATTGACGTCGAGAAAACTTTGGAAAAACGAAGGGTTGTTGGAATTTGCCAATTATGTAACCACCATAAGGAAATAAAAGGGTCATTCAGGGCACCAACCAATTTTAGAACGCATATCGTGGTAGATTCCTGAAAACATTTCTTCCTGGGAATATTAACTGTTCATACGACTAGCTTATTTTATTCAGAAATGTTTATAATCAAAATGTTTCCACAGCGAATGCACCGTCTGCAATTAAAAAATTACGATGATTACAAAAAAAGTAGAAAAACAGAGCCAAATATCCGAGAACGGGAGCAGTCAACAACTTGCAAATTCTCAGAGAATATATTCGAAACAAACGTGTTGAATTATGTGATTTAAAGTATGGCACCCTTGAGCACTGTTGAGATGCCAAGTTTCAGAAAACTGTTCGATGGTATGTCGGTTATAACATTATTTCAACAAATACTAAAGCGAGGAATTTTCGAATATGACAATTGAGCTTATTGATAAATTTTGTTGAATGTAGAAGACTTAATAAACGTATAATTATTATTTAACCACCAACGACTTTTATTTTATAAACATTTTCAATGTCCAAAAAACATATCAGGAAGTTTTATCGACTGATGTCATTTAAATGACATTTTTTTCGTGATCTGTATAGATTTTGACATCAAGCAAAGAAGCACAGCGTTGAAGGATTTATCGAGGAATACACTTTTAGACGCATAGAACAAGCGTTTGAAGAGAAAATGGTAGAAATTCGCAGCCTTCTTGAAAAATACGCGAATTATGTCTGCACCACTGCAGATATATGGACCTCACGGAGTCGCCGGTTTTTAGGCGTCACAGTACATTGGGTAAGGCACGATTCAAATTCATAAAGACATTCAGGGAAAAAGTTTTGTTGCTTCATTGAACTGAAAAGATCTAGATCAGAAAACGTCATTTATTTTTATTTTCTGAAAATTCACGTTGCAGATCGACCCCGCGACTTCGGTGCGAAAATCTTTTGTCATCGCGTGTCGGAGATTCCCTGGAACGCATTCAGCAGAAGAGATAGCGTGCGCTCTATTTGATATCAATGAATCTTTCAGATTGAATGTAGAAAAGATTGTCGCAACCGTTACAGACAATGCTTCACATTTTGCAAAGGCTTTCCGTGAATTTGGCGTCAGTTCGCTTAACAGTTTCTTGCCTGGTAAGTTACGATTTTAGTGTAGATTATGTTTTATTCACCAGAAGAGCATAAAAAAAGTTAAACACGATTTCAAATACCACGGAATTTCCGACAGAAGTTCGACCATCGATGACGATGATCAAATGGCCGTTGATCCCTCTCATACGACTTTCGATCACGAAGAAGAAGCTGTCCCTGCAGATGATTACGCGACATGCGACGAGCCCGGGTCATTCAGTTCATAGCCAAAGCAACTGCGATGTGCTAGTCACACGTTAAATTTGGTAGCATCTGTGGACACAGCCAAAATAATCAAGGCGTCGGATTACTTGTCTGGTAAGCATTCAGCAGCAATAGAAAGATGTCACGGCCGTATGGAATGCAATGCGTTCGCCAAAATTGAAAGACATTTTTGTGGAAAACGCGCAAGTCGCCTTACCTCGTCCGGTGGTTACGAGATGGAATTCTCTATACGATGCTTTACAGCACATTGTTCATCTTAAAGAAAGAATCGTCCCGATAAGCCCTCAAACCGGTATAAAAAATATATTGAACGATTCTGAATTCAGATACATCGAAGGGTATCTGAAGATGCTAAAACCAATTGCAGAAACGCTCGACCTCCTCCAAGTGGAAACCGTATGTCACTGCGGATATCTTCGCCCATCTCTGGTGTCCTTGAAAAGAAAATTAAAGACGCTACAGAGCTTTGAAGCGAATACACGGTTTGTACCATTGATCACTGGATTACTTAAATCGCTAGAGGATTGATTTAAATCATTCTTCGATCTTGAAGATGAGGTGGCTGGAGCAGCCATTGCAGCCTGCAGTCATCCCCGCTATAAAAAGCGTTGGTTTGCGTCCTTTTCGGATCCTATTCACCGTAAAGTCGACGGCTTTTTCATGAGGGCTGCGGTCGAAGAACAGAGTAAGTTTTGCCAGCGATTCCAGCAGTGAACATCCCTGCTCAACCAGGAGATGATTTTTTTTAATTTGGAGAGGAACTCGAAGAGGTGATGCCCACAGAAAGTATCAGTGTTGAAGTCGCGAAGTATGTGGCGAATTCAAGCACTGACTTGGAGATGCTGGTAGAGTATCCTGTAATAAGAACATTGTTCATAAAATTTAACACACCATTGCCATCATCTGCACCGGTTGAGCGATTGTTCAGTTTCGCAACAATGATGGGCTTACCGAAATGGAACCGCTTAACGGATGATCACTTTGAGCAAAGGGTACTCATGAAAGCCAACGCCATCAAAGGTTCGAGTACCGTGTACCCTCCTCAAGGTGGAAATTTGTGAGCAGCTACGGCTAACTCATTTACAATTTGGTTGAGATATCGCCACTTCTAATTTCACAACCCACGGGATTTCGCTATTCACTCAATTTTTTATTATTTTCGTATTAGATTTTGGAGTAAGAGAATACAGTACAGTCGTGCTGTCGCTGAAGAACCCCGTAATCGGAAAAAAATAGAAGAAGGCCAGTTTTTTGACAGGTGATTATGTAGGTGCCGTGGGTGCTAAATCCAAGTTTGCCTAAAAATCGGCGTGCAACAAGGTTCCTATTAACGGGATGCAGGGGGATGGGGGTCGATTGATGCCAAACTGCAACTTCTACGAGCTCGGCGCCGTGAGACAAAATGTTCAGAAAAATCCGGGCTTTAGTTTTGTCCACAGCGCCGATGTCGTGGTAGTTCATTTGGGGGTGAAAGAGTGGGGTGAAATTTTGAAAAATCAGTTTTAATTCAATAACTTCTTAGGATAAATTCGTACAATTTTTGTTCAAATGGGAACGTTGTAGCCGTTGAGAAATCGCGTCGATCGAATATTTTATCATTAATCTTCAAAAATGTCTTCAACCTCAAAAAAATTATTGAAATACCAAAAAAAATTGTTTATTGAATAATTAAAAAACAATCGATTTTTCGGCTATGGTTTAAGTGTACGAAATGTACAGAATAATTTTCTCTATATTTTCGTTTCTATGGACTACCCTTGAAATTTGCTTTTTCCAACTCCTCTCGGGGGTTGAAAATAAAAAATGAAATTCTGGGAAAACTATTGACCGCACGAATTCGCCGCCGTGGAACAATTTTTAGCTTGAACGATCAGGTACATTTTTGTTCACAGCGCCAAACTCGTATCTCTTTTTTTCGGTCAATAATTTTCCCAGAATATCATTTTGAATTTTAAACCCCTGGGAGGGGTTGGAAAAAGCAACTTTCAAGGGCGGTCCATAGGATCGAAAATATAGAGAAAATTATTCTTTACATTTCGTACATTAAAACCATCCCCGAAAAATCTATTGTTTTTGTGTTATTCAATAAACCATTTTTTTTTAATATTTCAATTTTTTTTGGCGATCAAGATATTATCGGAGAGGGATGATCAAAGACTCAATCGATGCGTCATTTCAAGGGCTACGACGTTCCCATTTGAACAAAAATGGTATGCATTTTTCCTAAAGAGTTATCGAATTAAAACTGATTTGTCAAAATGTCACTTCACTTTTTCACCCCCAAAATGAACTTCCACGACTTCGGCGCTGCGGACAAAAATAAAGCCCGGATTTTTCTGAACATTTTGTGTCCCGGCGCCGACCTTGGAGCGGTTGTACTTTGGCATTAATCCACCCCCATCCCCTTCATCCCCTTGAAAAAACCCTACACCCCGATTTTTAGGCAAACTTGGATTTAGGACCCGCGGCACTTCCAAAATCACTTGTCAAAAAACTAGCGTTCTTCTAATTTTTTCCGATTCCAATATACAGCACGACTGTGCTAATATGCGATTATCGGTCAGTGATCTATTCGCCCGATGGATTTTTACTTTTTCCATTTAATTAAATTGTAATATCTTATAGAGTTTCTCCAAAACAAATATTTAATTTAGGTGGAAGCGTGTACTTTTCATGAAAAGCTTCAAGTACACTTCTGTAAACCACTATGTAAATATTGAGATAATATCCGAAAAAATCTTAACTTTTTTAATTATTTAATTATGTTAATTATATATATATATATATATATAATAGAGTTTTATTTGCACAACTTGTTATAAAGTTTTTTACAAAGTCTCTTTTCTTACAATCAATCTCATTCACGAACTTACACCTAACAACTTACGTCTAAAATTCTAACCTATATCCTAACCACTACTGATCGCTGTCGCTCTCATCTTTTTCCTCTTTTTTCATTTTTGCACATAATGCCTCTATTTCTTTGAAGTAGCGGCAAATTCCCACATTTATTTTCCCGCTTAACATATTAATGATCTCCCCCTTTATCGCAACCTCGTCAACTCCTTGTATCCACTCCGCTTCTTTTCTTGCCTCTTTTGGCATCATTTCCCAGCCTTTTTTGCAAATTAGGAGGTGCTCCACCGTCTCAAATTTCTCCTCACAAATCCTACACCGCCAATTTTTCTCCCCCTTCTTTCCCGCCCTCCATACATTTCCACATCTTATTCTTGCCCACAATTCTTTCTCCCTACCCTTCACTCCTTCCTCCTTCCAGTATTTCCATGGGCTTTCTTCGTTCTCCACCAAGTACTTGTATAAACTATTGTATGATGATTTTTGTACTCTTTCTTCTTCCTCCTCCAGTATTTTTTCCTTTAGGTTTTCTAATCCTTCTTTCACCTTTTTTTCTATTTCGCCCTCGTCTGTCTCCTCTCTTATCATCCCTACTAGATCCTCAATTCCCATTTCCATTAATACTCTTTTTAAATCCTTTCCCCACTTCAAGGGGGTTCCATTCTCAATCGCTCTTAGCTCCTCTCGCAAACATATTTTTGGCCATCTCGACTCCCCCATCTTCACAACCTCTTTCAAATATCTCAGAGCCTTTTCTCTAATTATGTATTCCAATGTTGGCACTCCCAACTCTCTCCTTCAAATGTAATTAGGGGTCGTTCTGTGTACCCCTAGCGCCATTTTACAAAACCTGCTCTGTATTCTTTTATAGGCTTCAATTTCCCCCAATCCCCAAATCTCCACTCCATACATCACTGCTGATTTTACTATTGATTCCAGCAAATAGAGTCTCTCCTCCATCATATCTCTTCCCGCTCTTTTCCATATCCCCCATACCATATTTGTCGCTTTTTGCGCCTTCCCCGCCGTTCTTTTACTATGAACCCAGATTGAATTTTTCGAAGTAAACCAATATCCCAAATATTTAAACTCCTTAACTACCTGAATCTTTTCCCCCTTAATCTCCCATTCTTCGTTCTTTTTACCTTTACCCCCATTCCTGAATATCATTATTTTGGTTTTTTTAGCGTTTATTTCCATTCTATTTTTTTCCGCCAATTTTTCAAGGTCCTTCAATATACTTCTTAACCCTTCAATCGTCTCTGCTATTGCCGCTACATCATCGGCATATTTAATTGCAAAGATTTTTTCCCTCCCAACTACTGCCCCGCCCTCATTTCATCTCATCCACATATCCTCCAAATCATCAACATAAATATCAAATAGGACCGCGCTTAAAGCGCACCCCTGTCTTACTCCCTTCCCCGTTCTAAAACTCTCCGAAATTATTCCACCTGCTTGCACTTCTGGGCAAGGACACAAGGGCTTGTGTCCTTGTAAATGGTCTTTATTGTCTCTAACATCCGCCCCTCAATTCTTTTCTCTCTTAATTTCTTCATCATTATCTCCCTGTTCACTCGATCAAATGCCGCCTTAAAATCTATGAACGCGATGTATAACTTACCACCTTTCACCTTTAATTTGTTATTAATTACCGCATTCAGCGTAAATATTTGATCCCTCGTTCCTCTCCCTTTCCTGAACCCGCCTGACTCTCCTTTAATTTTTTGTTCTTCTCAATCCATATACTTAATCTCTCTGTCATCATTTTTGTTAATAGCTTATATCCTACGTCCAAAAGTGATACCCCCCGATAATTTTCTGCCTTGTCCCTCTCTCCCTCTTTATATATTGGCACTATCCTCGCAGTTTCCCATCCCCTTGCTATTACTCCTTCCATCCACATTTTGTTTAAGGCTTCTTTCAGTTCCTCCTTTTCTTCCCTTGGAAGCGCCTTCAAAAACTCAGCACAGATTCCATCCTCCCCCGCCGCTTTGCCGTTTTTCATTTTTTTCAGAGCCCCTTCCATTTCTTGCATCCTAAACGGAGCATAAAATTCCTTCTTTTCTTCCCTTTCCACTTCACTTATTTCTCTCTCTCCCCCTTCCCAACTCCCTCCCACGCCTTCTTTTTCTTGGTCATCTTCTCCGTTCAGCAATCTTTCATAGTGCTTTTTCCATTCCTTCTTGGTTATTTCACTCCTATATGCTCCTCTCCCATTATTCCTAAATCTATTAATGGCTTTCCACCATCTCGCCAGATCTTTTGCCTTTCCAACCTCTTCCCATATTTTGTTTCGCCATTCCTCTTTTGCCTCTTTATATATTTTTTTCATTTTTCCTCTTTCTTCTACCAGCTCTTGTTTCTTGTCTACGCTTCTTTGTTTTGTGGACGCCTTTAATTTTCTCCACACCATATGCCTCTGCTTTTTGCATTTATCGCTAAACCACACCGGCAGTGCTTTCTCTCTCTTTAATTTTTTACCCTTTCTTCTTAACCCCGCCTTTTCTACCGCTCTCCAAATTTTTTCTTTCACCCCCTCCCAACTCTCTTTCCCTTTTTCCATTCTCTTCCCTTTTTGCAATTCTTCCAGATACCTCTCCGCCTTTTCTTCAGCCCATACTAGTTTTTCGCTAGCTTGTGCCTCCACCTCCTTTTTCCCTTTGTCTATTTTTTTATTCTCCTCCCATGTTACACATATTGGTAAGTGGTCGGATTCTATTCTACCCACCACCTCCATCCATTCGATTTCATCTGTTCCTCCCCATTATGTTAATTATATTAATTATTATTTATTTAATTATCAATGCCTACGAGTTATGTTTATTCCTGCAATTATACCTTCCCTGATTCCACTCATTGCCACTACTACCATTGAGTCATTTTGGTTTTGGTATCGAATAAAATTTCGCTTCTCGATCCACATATAGCGAGTAGCGAAAACAATTTCGCTACTTGATCCAAATGTAGCGAGTAGCCAAAAAAATTTCGCTACTCGATCCAAATGTAGCGAGTAGCGAAAAAATTTCGCTGCTCGATCCAAATGTAGCAAGTAGCGAAAAAAATCGCTACTCGATACAAATGTAGCGAGTAGCGAAAAAAATCTCGCTACTCGATACGAATGTAGCGGGTACGTTTCTACGTTCTGTTACGTCCGGGCCGTCAATTTTTTTTACTCCACCCTAAAATTATCATCGCACACGTGCACGATATCGGCACCCTCATTTTTCGACCAAAGTTATATTTTGTAAACTTTATGGATGCGATAGTCGAAATATGCCACAAGACCCAGAATGAGAAAGCGACTTGCATCCGCTCCCACGCACTAAATCACCGATAGAATATAATTTACGAGCGAATGTGCTCCAAGCGAGAAAATCACTTACAAGGAAACGTTGCGAGGTCGATGTCTCCGATTTCGATGAAAATTGGCATGCTTGTAGAATGGGTAAAAATAGGCGACACGATTTTTTTTATATCGGCGGAACCCGATTTTTAAGGGTTGAAAAGCACCCTCGAAAATTGGGGTGTTTTTTGTTTTTCGTCGATAACGTTTTAACGGTACGCGATATGGAAAAACTTCAAATTGCAACAAGGTTTATTTTTTCGTGTACTATACATTTGAGATGAGAACGATGCAGACAGCAACAAATTTCATATTGTTTGTTGCAAAAATGCAATTTTTTCAACCGTATCTCCGAGAATTTTTAATCGATTGGGATGAAAATTTGCATACATGTAGAGAATGGAAAAGTGCGGATACGGATTTTTTCTTTTTCCGATATCCCACAATTAAGGGGTTGAACTGCCCGTCGATTTTTTTGCCGAGAGCATCGTATTATCAGCTAGCCTTTTGGCATTTCGGTCTAAATTCACGGCAATATACGTTCGTGTTATGACGCAATTGCATATTTGTAACATTCCAGCCCCTCCCCCCCAACGGTCGCCCTCTTGAAAGGCAAACGTTCAAAATTCTTACCGTGCGACATGGACGAAAATTTGTAGAAATAAAAATGGGTTACAAAGTAAGTACAATCAGTCAAAAGAGTTGATACATATTTTCTCGTTTTGGCGGAACGACACTCTTAAGGGGTCAACGCACGCTTAACAACTTCGTTCTTTCTATAGCTCGTGAACGGGCCGAAATAAAAATAAAGTCCGATAGGAAGAAATGTTCTATTCTTCGACTACTAGACGTTCATGATGATAATGATGGGTACAGCAATAAATGGCGTGTTGTTTATTGCAATAATTCGCGAATTACTTGTGAAAAATCACCCTTCAGTTTTCCACTAATATGGGCAGAGGCAAGGATCGCAATCACGGACTGACTTTGTGCTTCGGGAAGCAACTGGATTACAATTGTATATTTACGAAGAAATTCTCCCCCGCCACGTACTGCCTTTGAAGATTACAACACAATGGGAAAAGTGTTCTCACGCTTACGCATTTAGGAAATGTTTTTTATGGATTATACTTTGTTGCGATATTCAGGATGAGCATGAATGATTTTCTGTATTAATCAGTACACAATACACGTTGATGAAACAAGATAAAGAAAATATATTTATTGTTAGAAAAGAAACGATGCTACTATGCTCTCTTGCGTTTGCCGAAGAAAAAAAAACTACACACCACCGTCACATCCGTCCACTCAAGCGCTCCTCTCGTCAACTGCTGAAGCTGTCATTCTCCCCATTGAGCTGCGCACGCAGGCGAGGGAGATACGAGTTCGATAAACTTTCATTTTTCCAACACACTCACCGTTTGAGAACTCGTTATCGCTAGCAGAGCACACAACAACTGAAATTGCTTTCTCGGCAACGCTTTTGTAAATATGCTCTTTGGTACTCTTTGGAATCTGCTCTTTGGTACTCGGTAGGAACATATTTCATTTCGATATCTCGACTAGCTATTTTTTCTCGTACATAGTGAAACTTAATATCTATATGCTTTGTACGCTTATGGTACTCGGGATTTTTCGCAAGCTTAATCGCGCTTTGATTGTCGACCCAGATTACCGTCGGTTTACCGTCGCACGAGCCGAGCTCTTCGAATAATTTTCGTAGCCAAACCGCCTCGCGTGCAGCCGCTGTCGCAGCCACGTACTCCGACTCAGTGGTGCTAAGCGTCACAATTTTCTGCCGTTGACTCGACCACGAAACTAGCCCGTTTGCAAACATAAACGCGTACCCGGTCGTTGATCGACGCGTTTCAATATCACCTGCGAAATCAGCATCACAATAGCCGACGAGCTCCGATTCGTTCTCGCCACTCTTGTAGAGTATACCTCGACCCTGCGTTCCGACTAGATACGCGAAAATTCGCTTTACAGCCATCCAGTGCGCTCGAATATGTTTATTTAAGTACTTCGAGACTAGATTAACCGCGAACGCGATGTCGGGACGAGAGACAACCGCCAAGAACATAAGCGACCCTACCGCTTCTCGATACGGCACATCCTCGCACTCGTCTTCATGCTCTACCGGATTCAACGTAACATTCGGATCAGCAGGCACACACAAACTTTTCGCATCCAGCATACCAAATTTTTAAAAAAAAATTCCAGCATACGCGGATTGGTGAATGGACATTGACTTTTCAACACGATTTCGTTCGATCTGCAAGCCTACGAATTGCGTCCCGTCACTGATCGTTATCTTGAACGCACTCTTTAAGTGGTCCAACACGACACTGAGCACTCGATTCGACTTCGCAGCCACAAGGCCATCATCTACAAACAACGCCAGAAAGACAGTCTCATCCTCGACGCACCCTTTGAACATTCAATGATCCGCATTGCCTTGAGAAAAACTGAATTTCTTTAGAAATTCACTAAATTTGAGGTTCCAGCACCTGGGTGCCTGTTTCAAGCCGTAGAGCGACTTTTTTAATTTACACACGTAGTCGCCTCGCACTTCCACAGTTCCTTCGACGATGAGACCCTCGGGAATTTTCATAAAAATATCCTCTTCCAGTTTGCCGTACAGGAAAGCCGTGCAGACGTCGAACTGAGCCAGCTCGTGATCTTCTTGTGTCGTCTTCGCCAGAAATGCCCGAAGAGAGTCGTAGCGAATGACAGGCGCGAACGTCTCATTATAATCTACGCCCTCCTGCTGCAGAAAACCTCGAGCGCACAAACGTGCCTTGAAGCGAAACTCACCCGTTGATGACCCCTGAATGACCTTGAACACCCACTTTGAGTCTATCAGCTTGTCACTCGATTTCTTGTCGACCACGGTCCAAGTTCCATTTTCATCGTGTGCGAGCAACTCCTGATTAATGGCCTCCGACCATTTTGCCCCATCAGGTCCGCTTACAGCCTCTCTGAAGGTTGCAGGTGCCTTGTACTCGACGGAATCAATTTCGTGTAGATACCTGTTTGGACGGTGAATCAGTCTCCGATCCCTGAGTTGACGTCCGACAGGTTCTCCACGATGTTCGGCCTGTTCTCCCTGCAGTTCCTCGTCTGGCTCATCCTGCTCTGCTTCCACGTCCGATGCGTCGGACACCTCGACTACCTCGTTCTCTCCTCTCAGTTTCAGCGACTCTGCTTCGGATTTGCTCACGCTCGTACTCTCGTCAGCTCCAGTTTCGTTGAACACGACATTGCGAGAAACAACTATCGATCTCTTCTTCAGATCATACAATCGATAGTTCGAGGATTCGTCCTGGTATCCCACCAGTACCAACTTCTTCGCCTTGTCGTCGAGCTTCTTGCGAAATTGTTTCGGAATATGCGCATACGCAATCGATCCGAAAACTCGTACGTGTCCTAGCGCTGGCTTCCTTCCAGCCCACTCTTCGAACGCTGTTTTGATGTTTTCTCTGCTCGAATGGGTCGTCCTGTTGAGAATATACACAGCCGTATACACGGCTTCAGCCCACAGCATCTTGGGACGATCCTTAGCCTGAAGCATCGTTCTCACGCTCTCGAAAATCGTACGATTTGCTCTCTCAGCCTTTCCCTTTTATTCCGGCGTGTGTGGCACTGAATTTTCCATGACTATTCCTCGTCCTTCAAGATACGCAGCAAACTTTTTGTTCTTGTATTCGCCGCCATTGTCCGACCTCACGATCTACAGCTTCGCACCGAACTTGTTTTCGACCATTTTATCGTAAGCCTTGAATTTTTCGAACACTTGATCTTTGTGTCGGAGGAAGTCCACATGGCAAAAATTCGAACCCTCGTCGATAAAAGTAACGAAATAGCTAGCGCCACACTGAGACTTTACTTGGATCGGTCCACACACGTCGGTATGCACGCACTCGCCCGGTTTCAGCTCTCGCGACCTCGAATTCTCTTCAAACGATTTTCGGTGTGCTTTTCCAAGCTGACAAAGCTCGCAGAAAAATTTCCCGACGTTCTTCAGCTTCACGCCAGTCACACGATCATTTTTCACCATGTCCTCGAGAGCACGCGCACCAATATGACCCAAACGCTCGTGCCACATTTTTAGATCAGCTGTCGATACGTTGACTTCCATCGACTCTGTCGACGACACCACGCGAACGAGCATTTGATAAATCGAGTTACCGAGACCCACTCCGGTCATCACGATTTCGTCCTTCAACGTTACAGTTACACTGTCCTCGTTGATCCCGATGAAACAACCTTTCTTGGCACAGGCTCCCAACGATAGCAGACTTTTCTTCATCTCCGAAACGTACAACACTTTTTCGAGTCGCACGGAATTCCACCGACCATCGACAAACGATTCGAGTTCGATGTCGCCCTCTCCATCGACACTGCACTCGCAGCCATTACCAAGTACGACCGAGCCACCAACACCGGTGCGGAAATTTTCGAACCACTCTCGCCGATAGGTAAGATGACGAGAAGCCCCGCTGTCGCCAAGCCAGGTCTCTGTCTTATCGACCTCGAGCAAGCGTCGCAACTGTTCGTCCGGGATACCGACGCGTCCTCTCGGCTTCGTCGACCCACTCTCTCTCACATCAGCCACGAGCACAAACTTCTTTGTTCCACCGCCATTTTTATCTTCCCCCCCCCCCCCCCGGTTTTCTTCTGAGGACAGTCACGCGCGAAATGACCTTTCTCGTGACACTTAAAACACTTGATGTCTTTCAGGTCCTTCTTCGGTTTCGACCTCTGCGTTTTTTTCTATGTAGCACTGCTATTTGTCACAGGTAATACCTCTACCCCGTCACCACTCGTCCCGTGCCTCGACTCCTCCCGCACAAGCCGCTCCGTCAAATTTTGAATCGTCTGTTGCGCACTCTCAACGTTGTCCCACGCCGTCTGAAAACCGTTATATCTCGGCGGCAAACACGAAAGAATTTTTGCCATCACGGTGTCATCGGGCATTACTGCACGACATTCTTTAGTTGCAACGCCATGTTTATAATTTTTGCAACATGTTGCACCACCGTGTCGCCCGATTCCATTCGATACGCGTGAAACTTGTTTAGCAAATGCAACTTGCTCGACGACGACGCTTGCTCGTATTGTCCACACAGCGCGTCCCATATTTCCTTCGCGGTTTCACACGTTAAAAGAGAAATCAACTGCGACCTCTCGATCCACGTCGAGATCAACACTTTCGCTTTCGCATCTTTCTCTTCCCACGCACTCCTTACCGCCGTTGCGGCATCCTCCGCCAACACGTCCGTGCCGTCTATGAAGCCGTGCACCCTCTCCGCACGAAACACTGCCTTCATCTCAAATTTCCACGTGAGGAAATTCGAGCGATCGAGCTTCTGAACGTGTTTCACCGAGATATCGTCCGACATTTTTTTTTCTTTCAGTCTCGACCCGCACACGCTATCTCCGATACAGTCACTCGACTCTAAACTCTCACGGACCGACACGCACAATGGTTGCCACGCGCCTCGCGGTACGACCGACCTGTTGCCTAGTTACTCGACGAAAAATACCTAATTAATACACCATTTCCCTCGGAACGTCCTGCCGGCCCATAACCTGTTGCGATATTCAGGATGAGCAGGAATGATTTTCTGTATTAATCAGTACACAATACACGTTGATGAAACAAGATAAAGAAAATATATTTATTGTTAGAAAAGAAACGATGCTACTATGCTCTCTTGCGTTTGCCGAAGAAAAAAAAACTACACACCACCGTCACATCCGTCCACTCAAGCGCTCCTCTCGTCAACTGCTGAAGCTGTCATTCTCCCCATCGAGCTGCGCACGCAGACGAGGGAGATACGAGTTCGATAAACTTTCATTTTTCCAACATACTTATTACAATGATGATAGTCACGATAAAAGTGTTTGAAACAAAGAGAATTCTTACACCACGCACAAGTGATAATAGCTGCTTCGCCGCATATATCGCATGTCGGTACATTTTGTGAAAAGCAACATTCTACCGGATTTTCGAAGTTTAGTGGTCTTTCTTCTTCGTACCCGCTTTTGTACCACGCATATTTGAAAAGATTTGTAAACCGTGGAGAAGAAATCTGGTTGTGTGTAAGAGATTGTAATTTAACAATATTGTCTCAAATGCAGATTGACATCGTAATTGTATAATATTACTACGTCTGAAAAGTGCTTGACGAAGTTTTTCCATACACGGAAGCCATAAACATCAAAGGGCTGTATCATTCCAGTCGTACCTGCAAGGATTACTAATTATCTAAAGTACTGATTGTCTACAGAACTGATGAAACTTATACAATATATTTACCTGCTGGAATGGTTAAAACTTTAATATCTTTCCCTTGCATGTCTATTTCTTTAAATGCAGTTGGACATTGACCGCTCCAAGAATCCAGAAGTATTACCGATTTTGGACCCGTATTGGGAATGTATACTTCTTGGAACCATCGCTTGAAATGATTAGTTGCCAATTTTCCAGATTTCGAAGCCAATAGAAATATATTTTCAGCTCTGAACATAGTTTGTTCCACTCGAGGACCAAATTTGCCGGTAGGTTCGTTCAACGGACAACACCACTGTGACCCCCTGTTTTTTTGCCAATTTTCAAGATTTTTTTTTGTGGGAAAAAAAGATATTCGAAAAATTTTTCACGCCCCATGGTGACGCTGGGGAAGCTCCCGCGTCAGGTACTGTTGCCTCTGCAGTGGCATAATATGATATTTTGAAGAGAAGTATATAGGGATTTGAAAAAATATTGATTTTTAAAAAATAGGCACGCTTTTGAAATTAAAGGACGATTATCGAGCAAAATTTCTCGTCGAAAATAGGCTATAACTTTTTTTATTATTGAGATATCGCAAATTCCTATGTACTTCTTTAGATAATCTAGTTTTATTGATGCAGTCCAAATTTGAAGTCGATCGGATAAAAATTGCTCGAGTTCTGCGGCGTGCCGCACTCAAAAAAGTAGTTTTGAGAAAAACGCGTTCGAAGGTTTAGGTTTGTTAATTTATGCGATAAATTGGAGAAAATTTTTTTTACCTTTAATTAGCGATGCAGGCACCATATAGCTGGCCTTCAAGAAGCAAATCATTGTCCCTAGCATCTTTTCTAGAACTTGTAGAGGCTCTTCTTGCCTCTTTTGCAGCGTCTGTGAGCGAGCGCTCCGCCAGCTCGATCCGCGCTACGTCGGTTTCAACACGAAAATTGAAACAATTTGGGCCGATAGTTATCCCCAACGTCTCCAAAACTTTCATGAGGCTTCTCAGGCCATCATTGAATAATAATACCGCGATATCAGCTGCGATATCGACGATTTTTTTGCTCCCGGACTGACACTTGGGGGCTATTGCCCAAACTGATTTGTTGTAGCTTTCGTTGTTGTTTTGCGTGAAGCCGTCCAAACAATACTGCAGCAAATCGTCTCTGCTCAAATTTTCGAAGACTGGCGTAATTGCCTCCAATACTTCCTCAGGAAGAGGCAGCTTATGGCGATATTCAGAAATATTACCGCTTGCGACCGCTCGCTGCCACGAACACCACGACTCGGCTCCCTCTGGGCAATCGTCATGTTGTGGCTCACTATCTCTGGATATTTTATGTTTGATAGTTGCCCAAATTGTCTTCCTCATTTTTTCAACATCATCGCTATTCCTCCGAATAGCCAAGCCGTAATATGTGCTCAACTCGTCAATCAATTTTCCGGTGAACTGTCCTCTGCCAGACGATCCTTTTTGTTTTTTCACGATTTCGCGGAGGCGCGTCCCCATACGTTTTTGGACATGATCGATGCACTCTTTTTTTTTTTATCTCGAAACCGTCGTATGGATCGCTATTCGATATACCTGTCGACCCTGAGGCGCGCAGCTGCTCGGGACCCCGAGCGTCACGGAGCGCTGCACCGCTCTACAAAATATTCAATATCTCCGAAAATAATTATTTCTTCGACCTGGGTCCAACGGCATTGTAATCTTAAATGTATTTTAGATTTTTCTAGATGGTTTTCAAAAAATCGATTTTTTGAAGCCGTCACAGTGGTGTTGTCCGTTAAGACGATGAACATTGGTGCCAAAAGCTTGCCACTCGCAGAAACCACAGGCTGTATAGGATAACTGTGTGTTGTTGCTGTTTTCGATTGCACGACTGCCTCAACGGATTTCTGCCCTTTTTTCGCCAATGTGTGGCCTGTATGTAGCTCTAAATGGAATCCACTCTGATCAGAATTAAATGTGTTTCAGCCCCAACGTTGGCTATGTTGACTTTCACCATTTCTATAAATTCGATAGCTTTGTTTTGAAGTGTATCAGCGTTTAATAATCGTTGTTTTGTTACATATTTAGTAATCTTCCGTGACACAATTCCATGTTGGTTTTTGAATGTCCTTGACCAAGAAGCGGGTGTTTGGAAATTTACGGCTGGTATTTCTACAATTTCTCGTGCACGTAAGGCCCATCGTCGAAGATCTATATCATGGGCAGGCAGCCTTCTGTCCAAAGCATAATTGAAATTGTTTAACGTGTAGTGAGCTATCTTTGTTAACTTTTCTTTGTAGGTGCCACCCTTTTTTATACTATGGGCCCACCGGCGGAACTACGACTCTGATTTCACCTTTTTGGATTCCGTTTGAACAGATGATAACTTTCTATTTCCATTTGCCCCGGATCTCCAGTAATCTACAGCTCTTGTCTTGTATTCGTAGCAGTAGTATAGATATGAGAGTTCTAACGCTGGTCCTCTGAGGGGGGATCGGGGTGGGGGGTTCACGCGGGGCGGGGGGGGGGGGATGACGTCACGCGCGGGAGGGGGAATCGAAGGGGGCGGTGACGTCACGCGGAGAGGGGGAAATCGTTGGCGCTGGAGGGGGGTATCGATTGATTATTGATTGGAGAGGGGTATCGATTGATTATTGATTGATTATTGATAGCTTATTTATTTTTACTCTTTTTAATTTAATTTTTTATTTTATTATTATTTTTATGTCATATATTTGTGTGAGCGCTGTATAGCAGGTACGAATCTCCGCACAAAGAGGAGAGGCCGAGAATACGGCTTCTCCGTTGCGAGTCACTACGCGGGCATGGGACGGCACGCGGGGAGCGGTGGGTTCACGTTGGTTGACCCCTGTCGCTGAGAGATACGACGCGATCGGATTACACGTATGCATGAGAGAGATAGAGAATGAGCGATCGGATCGCATGCATGTGAGATAGAGCGATTCTTCTGCATACATAAAGACATATACATTCAACTTTCGCCATTTGACGATTAAAGCAGTTGGGGTTATTTCGGTGAAATCCCAAACAACCCCAACCGCTACGAACATCCTCGAATATCTATTGAATGCCTTCGAACATCTATTGAACGCCTTCGAATATTTCACGAATGGCTTCGAACGTCTCACGATCGTTTTCAAAATGTTTCTTGAACGTCTCTCGAACTGTTCACCAGCGTCTCCGAACGTTTGACGAATATAATGTAATATTTTATGCTGGAGATGTGAAAATAATTCGAAAGTTTTAGAACAGATTCTGCACATTGGTAGCAACCATTATACCAACATATACATATAGGTGAATGGGATTGTAAAAATGTCGATTCAGCAGCATGTATCATCTCAAGGCCAAAATGCCTAGCACACTCGTGAAAGAATAAAATTAAGCGAACGATATTGCGAGCGCTTCGTGGATCCTGTCGAAGAAGTTGATGTCAGCAAAATCGTAAAGTGTGTAGAAAAATATAACGAAAAAATGCACACGGCACCAAGGATGCAGTCGTTATAGAAATGGAATATAGATCATGATTGAGAGGTAGACACTTTCAGTCAATGTTTGAATTTCCGAGATTGCAGAGTGCCTCGCGAAGAGACATGGCGGACAACATTGAAAAAAATCTTTGCGAGCAAGGAGCTCAAATCAGTACGGTAGAAGAGTATATTGTGTGGGAACAACGATGTGACGAGTATATTGAGTCGTTAGAAGAACAAAGTCGGAATAAACGAACACGATTATGAATCGGAAATCGTCAATCGATGGTGGTTCAAATTGCACGACTTGAAGGCTTCAAGAATTCGGTGCGTCAGCATTTCATACACACGGGTGCTGGACATGACAACCATAGATTTATATGGCGCGAAATTGATACGGCATTGGAGAGTCGTATCTTGACTGGTGTAGTGATAAATCGCGATCACATAGAACCTGAACCATTCCTCAAAGACGCTAGTGATATCGTACTTTCACGCGTGCAAACCATTATTGACAATTACGGTAGTGTGAAAATTAATACCGTTTTTAACGGCGAATTTGTGGCGGGTGACAAGCGTGCAAATAAAAACATTAATACGAAAAACTATGAACTTTTTGAGACGTCTGATTTATGCAAGTGGTACGATCAAAGAGTTATTGAGCCTATTCGACATCACTCGAAGAGTTTCAGGAACGCGAGAGCGGGTGGGCATCGTCGCGAATATATAACTTGACTATAAATATAAATAAATATAACCCGATGCGCGCGGGATGCCACATACTTTTATCGCGGTCGGTAATGCTGAAAAGAGCGGTTGTTAATGTGAAATCGCGCGATTAAGCGTGTTTCGCATGGTCAGTAGTAGCTGCTCTTCACGCAGCCGAACGTGACAGTGCGCGTGAATCTCCATACCCACCCTCTTCGACAGTGCTAAATCTTCAAGACATTGAGTTTCCAGTGACTCTGAATCAAATGAAAAAATTGGACATTCATAATGACATTTCAATCAATGTATATACCATTGAGAACGATAGTACTCTTCCAATTCACGTGAGTGAGCGAAAGAAAGAAAAGCACGTCAATTTGCTCTACGTGGAAGATCCGCAGCAAAACATCGTTGGATATTTCGCGTGGATCAAGAATTTATCAAGGCTCGTCAGCTCACAGTTGAATAAGCCCACTGGACAGATAGGTGACTGTGATAGGTACGTAGCTTCGATGTAATTTAATACATCAAAGCAATTGTATCGAAACTGCAGTTATTTTTGTTTTCGCAGATGTCTACACTACTTTCATTCGGAGCAAAAATTGCGAGCGCATGCTGTGGACTGTGGCCAGATTAACGACTGTGCTGTCCGTCTACCGAACGATGCCAACAAGTGGCTCACTTTCAGAAACTTTAATCATACGGAGCGACTTCCATTCGTAATATACGCCGATCTTGAGTGCGTTCTTGCGAAAATGGATGAACGAAACATGTACCAACACCACGAGGTTTCTAGTATCGCATACTATGTACAATGTTCATACGACCAATCATTATGCAGATATGAATCGCACCGTAGTAGCGATTGCATCGCATGGTTCGTCGAAGAACTAAAAAGTGCAGCTTTGCATGTGAAAGATATTATATCTTCAAATATCCCCATGGTACAGTTAACATCCGACGAGGAGCTTAAATTTCGAACCGTGATTAAGTGTCGCATATGTGAAAAAGATTTTGTACAAACCGATAACGAGTTCGCGATCATTGTCATTTGACTGGGCGTTATAGAGGCTCCCCCATTCGAATTGCAATCTAAATTTCAAACAATCTTTTTTCATTCCAGTAATTTTTCACAATTTGTCTGGCTATGATGCACATTTTAAAATTAAGGAAGTAGCGACCTCGTTCGAAGGGAAAACTTGCGTGCTTCCAATAACAAAAGAAAAATATATTTCGTTTACGAAAACGGTCCAAACTACCACCGAAGAAACAAAAAACCAAATTAAATTACGTTTCATCGATTCATATAAATTTTTGACCACAAGTCTTGAGAAATTGGCATAATTTTTAACGACGGACAAACTGAAAATTTTTCGCTCGCAATTTGATGGCCTACCGATGCATGACTTTACATTATTAAGACGAAAAGGTGTCTCCCCGTACGAATACGTTGATCATGTCAGCAGATTGGAAGACACGCGTTTGCCGCCGCGCGACTCATTTTACAATTCTCTGACCGGGGAAACGATCAGCGCGTGCGAGTACACTCACGCTGAGAGTGCCTGGCAGCGGTTTTCCATTCAAACGCTTGGTGAATATAGCGATTTGTATTTGAAGACGGATGTCTTGTTGTTAGCAGATATTTTTGAAAATTTTCGTGATGCTTGTATTGAAAGTTATGGGCTCGATCCGGCATATTATTACACTCTTCCCGGATATATTTGGGACGCCATGTTGAAATATACGCACATTACGTTTGAATTATTAACTGACATCTACATGATTTTATTCATCGAGGAAGGTATACGCGGAGGTTTAAGCCAATGTTCAAACAGATATGCACATGCTAATAACAAGTACATGCAATCGTACGATCCATTGAAATCATCATCATACGATACGTCGAATTTTGACGTATTATCCATAGCGCTAGATTCGCCTGTAGGCTACGTTCTCGAGGTCGATCTCGAATATCCGCAACGTTTGCATGATTCGCACAGTGACCTTCCGTTTTGTCCGACACGCGATACACCACCTGGCAAGCGCGAAGAGAAATTGATCGCAACCGTATGTAATAAGAAGCGTTACGTGATACATTATCGTCATTTGCAGCAGTGTTTGCGTCATGGACTTCAAGCAACGAAAATACACAGAATTTTGAAATTCACTCAATCCCCCTGGTTGCGTTCATACATCGAATTGAATACGCAGTTTCGCACACGTGCTACAAATGATTTCGAGAAAAATTTGTATAAATTAATGAATAATGCAGTATTCGGCAAAACGATGGAAAACGTGCGAAACCGCGTAGATGTGAAGCTTGTAACAAAGTGGGAAGGACGATTTGGGGCAGAGGCAATGATCGCTAAACCAAATTTTCACAGTCGAAGTGTCTTTTCGGAAAATCTTATTGCGATCGAATTGCGAAATCTGGAGGTAAAATTTAACAAGCCGATTTATGTGGGCATGTGTATACTCGACATATCGAAAACATGTTTATATGACTTTCACCACGAATTCATGATTCTGCTGTATCAACAAAACTGCAAGATCATGTATACCGACACCGATAGTCTCATATACCACATCGAGTCTGATGACGCTTACAATGATATGAAGCGTAACATTGACAAATTTGATACGAGCGATTACCCGATGGAAAACGTGTACGGTTTACCATTAGTCAACAAGAAAGTGCCCGGTCTCATGAAAGATGAAAATAATGGTATGGTAATGACGGAATTTGTGGGACTGAGAGCAAAAATGTACGCTTTACGAGTCGATGGTAAAAAAGACACGAAAAAGGTGAAAGGTGTGAAATGTAATGTCGTCACGCGAACACTAAGTTTCAATGACTACACTCGCTGTTTACAGGAAGAAATTGAAATGACTCGTCAGCAGTCCTGCATAAGATCGAAGCTGCACGAAGTTTACACTATTTCAGAGTCGAAAATTGCTCTAAGTCCATACGATGACAAGCGGTATATCGTGCCGAAAAGTACGGACACCTTACCATGGGGTCATTATAAAATAGCATTGTAAACGTTGACTGCATTGTCTATATTGTTATTGAATAAAAATGGAAAGGTATAATGAATGTAGTTGTAAATTTGATATATATTGAAAAATATGAATGTCATATATAATGCGAGTATGTTAATGTTTACAGGATATGATGATTTATTCTTATAAGGAATGGCGAATTTATACATAAATAAACTGGTGCGCTCACTGTAAATAAACTTTATTGAATTTTCCATATGCTTTATAAAAGTTATTACAATATATTATTTTTATGTATCCATGAGTTTTGAGATTTATCCATTCCCAACCATTTAACATAAACATTATTGCCCTTTTTGCGAATTTTCTTCTCCACGAGATATATGTTTGGATCGGCAACACGTTGCAGTTCGTATTCGTAGAATCCTCCGGCTATCGGATTCCCACTTGAGTCCTCAACTGGGTACGTTACGGGATAAGTTTGTTGCACCTTGACGATTTTAAACACTTCGGTGGTCCAATTTGGTGTGAAACCTTTTTCAAATATTGTCTTGAATTTGCTTACGCGCACAAAATCATCAACTTTGAATCTTGCAGGAGCCGCAATTTTGACGTTGCTGTATACGGTGGTTAACAGTTTCTCCGCAATCGCGGGAGTAACGTCGATGGGCCTCATGCCAATCGTACGATGCTTTCGAGCATTGTACTTCATAATGAGTCGCGGTAACGCATCGATCCACTTGTAATTACGATTGAGTGTAAACATTTTCCACATGATATTTTTGATAGTGCGATTGAATCGTTCGACGACCGAGGCTTTCATAATAGAATATGTCGAATAATGATTGATGTTGTATTTCTCCATGAGTCGTTGCACGTTTACATTGTAAAATTCTCTTCCTTTGTCGGTTTGATGATTTTTTGGATATCTGCTATGATCTTGTATGATTTTCGCGATCGTTGTACCCATTTCGTTGCCAGATTTAATTTTCAGGGGTACGGCCCATGCATACTTGCTCAACACATCGATGACAGTGCAAATGTAATTCTAGCTTTTGTTGAAACGCGAATACGGCCGCATTTCGACTACGTCAGCCTGCCACAAATCATCGTACCCACATAATACGTCTTCGTAGAAAGGATTTTCTTGCTGGAGCATGTAATTCCTCCACGAGCTGCTTTTCTTGAAACGTTTTTTCTTCTCCGAGCATATTGTATGTTTGGCAAGACGATTTTTACAAATCTTCCTGCGTTGTGTCAGATGCAGCGTCGGTTACATACTGAATCGTTTTAGACGTATGGTTCATAGTTATTCGAAGCGTATCCTCTAGTGCGATGAGTTTCTTCTCAAGTTCATCCAGGCGATCGGCCAACAACTTGATTTTCATTTCCACGTCACGTTTATTAGCAGCATCGTAATCCCCTTCGGGTAGGGCTACGCCTCGTATTTTACGTGATCTTGCATCAAAGCCACTAGAGGTTAGACAAAGAGCATTATCGCGTGAATAATTTCTTATTAGCCCAGTCCACTGATAGTATGAATTATCTCGCGCTCCAAGCGATGATCCAAATTTGTTGATCGACATCTCGGTGACAATACTGACAGAGGAATGATCTTTATCATCGATACATAGGTTAATTTATAATGATACCAGCTTCGCGAAGCTCCTAAATAATCGACATTATCTCATTGTCGTGAGCGTTGTTACCCGCGTGTCGTGAAGCTTCCAACAATCGAAAACGATCGACCAACTCGTTGGGATCATCCCAATGCACATAATCGATTTTGTTGTTATTTAACGTCATGGCGAGCGGTCTTTCTATACCTCTTCCCGCTTTTCGGTCGGAAGTTAATGGTCCAATTATAAATTTATACTTGAAGTCTTTGTTACCCAATACAGGATTGAGTATATTGCCACTACGTCGATGTGCATTTGTTGATAACAGTATACTTTTATATTTGTCTCTGTCTTACTCGGTGTATATAGCATCGTGAGGAATTCTCTTGAAGATTAACTCATAGAGTCCAGGGGTTCCCAAGTATTTTATGCCATTGATGAAAATATTATCATTATTATCCACATCGAAACGCTTATCGCCTAACATCATTCCTTCATTGGTAAATTTGACGCCATGTACGTAATCCATGCTGGAATTTTTGTCTTGTGAAAGAATAGATGAAATATATTTTTGACCGAGTGGACCGAAATATTCCCGCAATGTATTTTGACCTTCAGCCGTTTGTAATTGACGTTGAACTGAAGACATGAATGATTCAAGCGTAGTCTCAAAAACGTCTTCTTCAACAATGGTGGCTGGCTACAAGGGTACAGCAGCCATCGACGTATCATCCTGGAATTCCTTTCGTCGCTTACGTTTCAAGTGATTCGGTGTAGAAGTTACCAGCGAATCTTGGAATAATGAACGTGTGCGCTTTGTTCCCTGTTTCACATCCTTCTGTAGGCCCTTTGCTTCCGACAAGCTTAACGAATCAATTTCCGGGCCAACAGATTCAACAGTAGCTGATTTTTCAACAATCTGCTTGAGAGGTTCGGTAATTGTCTTGAAGTGTCTCTCCAATGCAAGATCTTCATCCATTTTTCCAGTCTTCAACGCTTGATATTTTTTGCGTATTGAGTCGCTTGTTTTCGCAATTTCCCTCGCAATCTTTTCATCAGTATCAATTGTCGTCATCATGAAATTATTTGTCGGTCGTTGCTCCGCTGGTGTCTCAATGTCGACTGACTACATCACGGTATTGCAAACTCGTTAAATCCATTTCTATATCGACCGCCGGACAATGAGCTATCTTTATCAATCACCATGAAGCCGTATTTTTGTTCCCAGCATTTTTGACATTACACCAGAAAATCTTCATACGACATATCAGTATTTACATGTTCATTGTAAAGATGTTTCAAGTTTGTACGATCTTGCTTAAATCAAATCAGCAGATTCACATTGTCGCGTATAAGATGCTTGGGAACCTTGGCATATGTTTGGCAAAGATAGAAACAATCAACTCTCGCGTGTCTGCCCATCGCAAAGTACTCTCTTACTGTATTTTGCTTGTCACATGCTACGTCATCGAAAATAAAAATGGAGTTCGGAAGCGCGTCGTTCGGCGGGATATCATCACTATTATTTAAAAATTTAAAATAGCCAATTTCGTTAATCGATGTCAACAGATTTTTCAAATATTGATATTTTCGCTGTTGCAGCGGTTTTGAGTATACATATATGGTAGGTTTTCAAAACGTACGCCATTTGGACTTTCTATTAAACTTAACAGAACATTGGTTTTGCCACAATTTGAAGGACCGCAAATAATGCTGCGTATCGTTGGTGGCAGCATGTCTCCATGCTTGCGTACTTGTTGGCCCTCCATTACTCGATCGTCGAAATTGGTCACTTGAATCACCGTCGCTTGTTGCACGAAACGCATGTTTTCTTTCTCGAATCTAAACACCCATTCGCCCAAAATGCGTCGTGTGAGGAGTATTTATTGGAGTGCGCCAGGCCAAATCCGCTCAGTATCGAGAATGTTTTTGTACCTGTCGAACGACTGCATTATTCTCCGAATAACGGCACATCAATTACAGTTTATTCCAAACATTGTTTTGTTACAAAATTTTCATCATTTCGTTGACATATTGTGGGAGAGGCTTCCCGAACACATAAAGGCTGATTCGGAAGTACAGCAATATCGCCGATGCACGCGCCATTGGAATTTACCGGGACAGTTAACACGCATTGACGGTCCAGCACCGTTTATAGATAATTGTGCCGAATGTCTAAGAGAAAAGGCGACGGCTTGTTCAATCGTGCCATAAATGCACTTCCAATCGAATTACATATTCCTAGCTACCAATTTTGTGGACCAGGCACTCAGTTGGAGCAGAGATTGGCAAGAGGTGATCGTGGTATAAATCCATTGGATGCCGCTTGTCGCGACCACGATATAGCCTATTCTCAAAGCAATCATTTAGGCGAAAGACACGTTGCGGATAATATACTTGCAACAGCAGTACGAAAACGTATTACTGCGAGAGATTCGACTTTTGGCGAGAAAACCGCAGCTACCGCTGTTTGGGCAGCTATGAAAGCAAAAACGAAATTCGGCATGGGAATGAAGACAAGAACTCATCGCCAAAGAAAAAAAAGTCCGTTAAGAAGAGAGTGCTGCCGATAGCAAAGCGTGGCGGAATTTTACCAATGTTACCATTGCTGGGAGTTCTTGGTCCGCTGGCTGGTGGGGCAGCTGGAATAGCAAAGGCTGTGAATGATAGCAAAGCGGCGCAACGTCAACTTGAAGATATACAACGTCATAATCGGGCTATCGAAGGCTGTGGGCTGTATCTTACTCCCTACAAGCGTGGACAAGGATGTTCAACTAAGAAAAAAAACGCCAAAACACGGTGAAAATGCCCATGGGTGTAACAACTAATGTGCAATTGGAATGCTTAGCCAGACGCATGCGCATACCATTCTTCAGAGGAGTCTTCCTGCGCAATAATTTACCAGTTTATAGTGGAGTGCAACTAGATGAGAGCGGTATAGTAAATTTGGACGATGCCGATGGCCCCGGTACGCATTGGGTGGCCTATGCCAAGAGGGGGAGTCATATAATATATTTTGATAGTTTTAGAAATCTTCGACCGCCCAAAGAGTTGGTGCGTTATTTTGGACCAAATACCACAAAAATACAATACAATCGAACATCTTAGAATTATAATCAGAGTATTTGCGGGCAATTGTGTTTGCAATTTCTTCACAACGTCGATGATGAATATGTATTTAAGCCGTGGCATTGCGTCGATCAGCTCAGTATTCGAGGGAAACATGTCACTGACGCTTACGTTGACCGGCAAGAGTAGCCTTCTAACCGCAAATTACTTTCCCGCTATAGACGTCAATGATGGCTGTTATGAGCTCGGTTTGACGGATTTCGAAACATCACACAATCCCAAATGTGAATTCATCAAACAAATTTTACTTTGACAATGATGACAAGGAAATTATAATCCCTGAAGGATCCTATGAACTGAGAGCCATAAATGCGTATCTGAATCGTGCAATTTTACTCAAAGGGGCTGATAGCGGTGATGATGCTGAAAATGAAATTGTTGCTCGAAAGATCGATAACGATGACCTCGATGAAAATGGCGAATACCCAATCGCGCTACGCGCTAATCATAATACACTAAGGAGCGAAATCAAATGTGCATACCGAATAAATTTCAGTAAGCCCGACAACGTAGGATCCCTGTTGGGATTTTCATCAAATCGAATACTGCATCCCTGGAAATGGCAGGAATCTGATGTACCGATAAACATAATGAATGTCAACATTATCCGCATAGAATGTAGTGTCGCCACTGTGCATACAGCAATGGCGATCGTGTACACACGATACATGAATTTTCACCAAGCGTACCACCGGAATATAAGCTATCGGAAACGCCTGCGCAAATCATTTATCTTCCGATCGTTGCGCGGAGCATTACCGATTTATCGATACGTATCGTGGATCAAAAGGAGAAACTACTCGATTTTCGAGGAGAAGAAATTACGGTGAGATTGCACATACGAAAACGACGCTTGTGATGCTCATTCTGTACGACACGGAATACGCCAGAGACAATATTTCTACGCGAGATAATACGATCGCACGTGATAATACTCTTGCAAGAAGACAAACGACATTGAGTGGTAAATTAGCCGCAAAAAAGAAACTCAGTGCAGCGAATCGTGAATTTTTAGAATCCCTGGGATTTATTGTGCGACGTACTTGAGGCAAAAGGATGACCGACGTCTTGAATATCAGTGGGGAGCCAATCTCTGACGATCGTATCATCAAAATTGAGACTCATACGTACAATCCGTATGCCAACTCAACGTTTGGACACAGCGATGAAATACGAATTCCTATACAACATCAAGACTTGTACACCCTACCATCTCAAAGTTTTCTCTACGTTGAGTGGAAGTTTACGGTGCTTAAAAAACCTGATGATCAAGCAATAGTATTAATGGGAAACAATTGCGTTGCATTCATGTTTGATGAAGTTCGTTATGAGCTCGATGATGTGGAGATTGATCGCAATCGAAACGTTGGAATAACAACCACGATTAAAAACTACATCTCTCTAAGCCCTGAGAGGAGTCATACTTTGAAAAATTCTGCGTGGGATGTGACACATAATGATGGGGAGAAATACTTCAATTTCTGTGTACCTCTCAACATATTGCTAGGATTCTGCGAAGATTGCAAGCGCGTAGTTATCAATGCTCGTCATGAACTAATTCTGATAGTTCACACAATGATAATAATTGCGTATTCAGTCATCGTCCATTAGTAGCGGTAGAAGTTGAATTGCTCAAAATACAATGGCGTATGCCCCACGTAATATTAAATGAGATAACTAAATTGTCACTACTCCGAACATTGGAAAGTGGACGATACTTGAATATGGGCTTTTGGTCTTGGGATCTATACGAGTATCCACTGCTTCAAAGCATAACGAAACATTCATGGACCGTAAAAGCTGCCTCCCAGCTAGAGAAACCAAGATATGTAATATTTGCGCTGCTGACTGGTAAAAAAATTCTATGGCAGAGGACATTACATTATTCGACGACTGCAAACTCGCCAATGTTAAACTTTATCTCAACTCGGAGTCCTATCCTTACGATGATTTGAATTTGGATTTTGACAAAAACAGATTTGCCATTTTGTTCAATATGTACGCTCAATTTCGTAAATCTTATTACGGTTGTGATAGTGATAATTCTTTGCTCAATATCGCAAAGTTTCAATATAATGGTCCTCTCACGGTTATCGATTGCTCGCGCCAGAACGAGTCTGTGAAAAATGCTACCGTGGATGTGCGAATAGAATTTGAATGTAAGGAAGATTTGCCCCCAAATACTACTGCATATTGTTTGATCTTGCACGATCGCGTTGTTGAATATTGTCCATTGACCATCATGGTTCGTAAAATTGTATCGATCAGCAAGTACCACCCCTCCCCCGCTCAGTGAATAAATAATTTAAACATGTGTTTCTTAAATATTGACGTCAGTCATCAATTGATCTTCCTATCGACTTGATCGAGCCAATACATCTTCGTTATGGCTGTACCTACGTTTGCCGATCTACAAGGATTCATTGTTGGGAGAAATTTTGTCGTGAAGGAAGTAGCGATTCTGAGAGCGGAATGTGTACTGTCTCATTACATTTTCGGGAGTCTCATACCATGGAGACTTCTCACAAAATCTGACAGATATGAAGCGTCATGGCTGATTCGGAATCATCATGGCCTAAAGTGGGCCTATGGAAACGTTCCATACAGCAAGGCTCAAGGTTTAATAACGGCTGCAGTTATGGGCCCAACGGAAGACGTCATGTATCCTATCGCATATGTTAACGGCCATGAAAAACGAGAATGGCTAGCTGATATATTAAATATGAAAAATGATCTCGTTATTGAAACGTTGGATGTGGAATTTGGCGATCTGCAAACGTTAAGTAAATTAGATGTGAGCTCTACTCTACGTTGCGAAACGCATGAGGAAAATTGTGCCTTACAAAATGTGTTTGAAATGTTTAATTGGTGGTCGAATCATAAAGATTCGTGCAAATAAACGAAATGTAACATTATGTGATTTTTTTATTTTCCTCACCCCTTCCTTTGTTACATCATTTGTTGTCAGATTATAGAACTGTATAAAATATTGCTCTCAAATGTAAAAGGAATTCGTTTTGAAAATGATGGGAAATCAATTTACAGCATCGCTGGATGATGTTCGAAGACATCGATTGGTAGATGTTCGATAAATGTTCAAGAGACGTTCGTAGATGTTCGTGAGGCGTTCGAGAGACGTTCGTCGGACATTCGTGAGGCGTCCGAACACGTTCATGAGACGTATGTGAGACGTACGAAGACGTTCGTGAAACGTTTGAAGACGTTCGTGAGACGTACGCGAGACGTATGTGAGACGTACGTGAGATGTACATGAGACGTACGTGAGATGTACGTGAGACGTTCGTGAGACGTTCGAACACGTTCGAACATGTTCATGAGACGTTCGTAAGACGTACGTGAGCCGTTCGAAGACGTTCGTGGCAATGCGGCCGCTCCATCTCTCATTGTCGCTCTCTCTCACACATCCGTGTAATCCGATCGCTTCGTATCTTTCAGCGACACGGGTCAGCCAACTTGAACCCTCCGCTCCAACGACTTCCCTCTCCCGCGCGTGACGTCATCCCCCTCCCCCGCGTAGTGACTCGCAACGGAGAAGCCGTATTCTCGGCCTCTCCTCTTTGTGCGGATATTCGTACCTGCTATACAGCGCGCACACAAATATATAACATAAAAATACTATTAAAATAAAAAATTAAATTAAAAAGAATAAAAATAAATAACCTATCAATAATCAATCAATAATCAATCGATACCCCTCTCCAATCAATAATCAATCGATACCCCCCTCCAGCGCCAACGATTTCCCCCTCTCCGCGTGACGTCACCGCCCTCTCCGATTCCCCCTCCCGCGCGTGACGTCATCCCCCTCCCCGCGTGAACCCCCCGCCCCGCACCGCCCGCAGAGGACCGGCGGTAGAACTCTCATATCTATACTACTCGTAACTCAATTCTTCTATACCTTGGGTACATACATTTTTATCAATTTTTGGATCTAGGTGTCGTTGTCCATGCCAATCTCCTTTACTGTCATCTTCTATTACGGCTGCTTCATGAATTTCATTTGGCGACAGAAAATCCAAACCAGTTTCGACTTCCATTTTCATAGGTTGATCCATCGCTTCAATGATCATGTTTTCTCGACCCTTATTGAACTGTTTTTTCCTGTTTGGTGTTTGGAGTGCGAGGCAAATTCATAGCACTTATCGCTATGGATCGAAGTTGAATAACATTCACCGGATTAACGTACATTTTTATTTGTACTTCGAATTCAAAATGTATGGCTGGCTTCTCCGTCGTAACTGCAGCAATAATGATCGTTGGTGAATTTATATGACTCGAAACCGAATGGATAAATACACACGAAAAAAACAACGACGACGACACACGCTATTACCAGAACTGCCATTAATCTTTAATAAGGCGATTTCAAGGTTATCATGAGTGCTGCTCTTTGCACCGTAGTCGCTCTTTGCGAAGATTTATTTCTTTCGTTCATTGGTTCCACTGTTTGTGAAATTAAAGTTAAAGATAAAGATTAAATTGTGCTGCGTTATAAGCTGATAAAATTGTTTGTATCATTCTGTTCATGAGTTGCAGCGGCAACCCAAAAACGCTGTAACCTCTGCAGATAATGCCTTCGACACGGTGAGCGGAGTGGAATTTCTTCGTAAATATACAATTGTAATCCAGTTGCTTTCCGAACCACGAAGTGAGTCCGTGATGGCGAGCCTTGCTTCTGCCCATATGAGTGGGAAACTGAAGAGTGATTTTTCACAAGTAATTCACGAATTATTGCAATAAACAACACGCCATTTGTTGCTGTACTCATCATTATCATCATGAACATCTAGTAGTCGAAAAATACAACATTTTTTCTCTTCGAACTTTATTTTTATTTCGACAACGAGAAAATGTGTATCGACTATTTTTACTGATTGTACTTTCTTTGTAACCCATTTTTATTTCTAGAAACGTTCGTCCATGCCGCACCGTAAGAACCTTGAACGTTTGCCTTTCGAGAGGGGGACCGTTGGGGGGGAGGGGCTGGAATGTTACAAATATGCAATTGCGTCATAACACGAACGTATATTGACGTGAATTTAAACCGAAATGCCAAAAGACTAGCTGATTATAAGATGCTCTCGGCAAAAAAATCGACGGGCAGTTTCAACCCCTTAATTGTAAGATGTCGGAAAAAGAAAAAATCCTTATCCGCACTTTTCCATTCTCTACATGTATGCAAATTTACATCCCAATCGATTAAAAATTCTCGGAGATACGGTTGAAAAAATTGCATTTTTGCAATAAACAATATGAATATTGTTGCTATCTGCATCGTTCTCATCTCCAGTGTATAGTACACCAAAAAATAAACATTGTTGCAATTTAAAGTTTTTTCATATCTCGTACCGTTAAAACGTTATCGCCGAAAAACGAAAAACACCCTAATTTTCAAGGGTGCTTTTCAACCCTTAAAAATCGGGTTCCGCCGATATAAAAAAATACGTGTCGCCTATTTTTACCCATTCTACAGGCATGCCAAATTTCATCGAAATCGAAGACATCAACCTCGCAACGTTTCCTTGTTAGGAAAATTCTCGAATAGAAAAAACGCTAGACCAAAGCGAACATAAACTCTCACTCCAAATCCCAAACAGGCCTCCACGACAAACTCGCCCGTGACTCCACATGGTCGTAAAACAGGCCCTCAGCGAGACTTATGAGAATACGTGCGCTAAGGCCGATTCTTGGAAATAGAGCTGCGATTGCGTCTATCCCAGCCGCGACCCGATAAGAAATCCAGAATCATGCTCCCCTACTCCGCTAACCAATCACGAAATTTGTCGTAACTTTTACGACCGATTATCCAATCCCTATAAAACGCATCATAGGAAATGCACTCTCCTAAAAAACTCTTTCCCCTCCCGAAACCGAACTCTCGCCGTTTTTGTAAAACGAAGGAGCGTCACTCTGTAATCAGTCTCCGAATCGAAAAGTCGACTTACTCAGATAATACTCGGTCCGCGTAACCGTCTAACATATTTTTCAATCAACTGTACGCGACTTATATTTAACCGATACATATATACATGCAAGTGTGTTAATAAACTATATTTGTGAATTGAAAGAAACACTCACGAGAGTAAATTATTCGATTAAAGTATCGGGCAAACCTCAACCTCAAACCAAAACACGCACCTTAAATCGTCTAAATCCAATTGTTATTAAATTGTGTTCGAAACTCGCGCGGAAACCAATTAAGACTCACAGCGCAATCCACCTCTCTTCAAAATTCGCGCACAAACTCGGCAACCTCGCGAGTTCATTCTAATTCTCCCCCCGGGACGTAACAGTACTTTACACACTATCATCTCGGCCACTCAACCACATTTTACTGCTACGTCATCCGTCATTAGCTGTTTCATCATCGCGCCTATAAAGAGATTCAAATCGGAACCGCCAACTCTTTTGACAATTAGTACCAAATTTTCTAACATATCCCAAAACTCTATTTCACAAACCATCATTTTCAATAGTATTTTAAAAAATGCGTAGAAAAAAGAAACTCATAATCTTATATATAATTTTCGATAGTCCCACCAAAACAATGTCAAAAACCCATATAAAAATCAATCAAAACAGTAGAAGAAAAGAAGGCCTCATTCTGCAATTCTCTTTCAAAGTTGCCAAGAGCCTTCTCATTGGCTAACAGTAAAGCCTTTTCTACGGCAGCATACAAATTGGGGCCCTGTACATTGCCCCTGCGACCTTCCAAAGCAGTCATTCGCTCAGCCAGATCGTCCAGCTCTTTATTGAGCAACGAAAAATTTGTTTTTTGTCGTTGGAAAATTCGGAGACAAATATCCAAAGAAATATATGGTCAATGAAATTGAATTATCATTATCTCAACGTAAATGATAATGGAATAATACCTCGAAGTTCCATCCATTTGTCAGTATCCTCTGGCTCTGGCTGCGAAGAAATACCAGACGTTGAGGTGGTGTGTGAAAGGTTCATGTGAAGTGCAGTGCTTTTCACTTGGGGAATAATTGGAACAACGGATGTCGGAGCTCGCGTGTGCGTTTCGACTGAAAAATATAATGTGTACACAGCATTGTATAGTAATTTTGCAAAGTTGACAAGTGTAGTTTCAGATTTTCACATTATTATCATCGCCGTTTAAAAATAAGTTATTTCAGTGATATGGAATGTAAAAAAGTAAACATTTGTGTAAAAATGTGACAAAGAAGATAAAATAATAGTTCGTCAGCAGAGATTTTGTATTTACCGGAGTCTTGATTACATACTCTTAGTACATGATATTTTTTGCCAGTATTTTTCTACGGCCGAGGGCTTGAAGTACAACTCTTCGACGGGAATACAGGGTATTTTATCAACGTCTTTGATTTTTTAGTTTCTTCATGTGAAATAGTCTCTTTGTCGGCATTTTTTTCTTCATCGGTCGACCACTTTCTTTTGGCTCTGAGACGTCGCATTTGTTTTTTTTTCTGCAAATTACTCGATTCATTTGCTTCGCCGTCGACTTCTGTGTCATCGAGATTGGACGTTTCTTCCGCTCGAGAACATTTTATTATAGCTGCGTCATAAGAATCTGAAAAACAAAAATCACTTTGCTCTATTCATAATATAAATTTACTTGTAATTACTTGAATTATTCGATATGAATAGAAGTGAAATGATCGTGAGCTATTTTTTTCATAAACTGTATTTGTTAATAGACTATATTTGTTTCTGTTAAAGTATAGTAGAAAATACATACCACATTCCGCAAATTTTCTGACGACGGGTACGGTGGGTCATTCAATATCTTTCCGCGGCAGGTCACGATTTATAATAGCTTTGTTTAAATCCCATTGATTTTTTAGATGTTCTGGCCAGATGCATACTAATCCTTTATCCGTATCTTTTAGTCAAACTGCCGGACAACGCTCAATCCCTCTTTGAGTTCGAACACTGTGCATTTCGCCATATTTTCTGAAAAATTAATAGAATAAATTATATGGACAAATGTCGAATAATATAAATACTAGAAAACAAACAAAGGGTAATAGAGTAAGGATAGAAAAATGTATGGATGTAAATGTGTATAGTAAAAACATAAATATTTTGTATTGCTAAAATGAACGGTTTGAAATTACAATCCAACTGACTCCGCTCTATGTAGAATAGGAAAAAGTACAAAACAATCGCCATTTGGGATTCCTCATGCCTTATATATTATTTATTTAACACTCCAGTAATTTTGCCTAAAACCGTTTTTAGTGACTACGTTAATACTTAGTTTCTGTGAACAGCATGATGACGTACATATATTTCCAATAGAGTTCAGTATCTTGCCTATTACGTAAATATTATCGTCGACCGTTTCAACAATATTTTCAGTGTAAACGCATTTACTATTTGTTTAAATACAAAAGCAATAATTGGCAGAGTCACATCGAATATTCAGAGGATGAGCATTAAAAACTTGATATTGTTCTGTTATAGTCAAGCTATCGATCACCGGTACGTCAGCCTGTTTCTTTGAAATACGAACATCTACTTCATTATGAACTTCTTCTCATTGTCCATATTCAATTCAATTTCTTTATATCGATTCCACAACTGTTGCAACGGCTTTTCACTTTTTCTGACCTGTCATTTTATAAAGGCTAAATAGTTTTCGAAACGGAAAGCACTAAATGAATCTAACGATCCGTACACTCCAACATCATCGCAAAGGTGTAATAGATTGTGGACGTTGTGTGAAACGAAATGCTTGCCGTACAAAGTTTTGGATGAGTTTACGAAATGAATTAACAAAGCTTCAGCGTATGAAACGTAATTCAGAACTTTGCTCATACTAGGGCTGATTAGTATTGTTATAGCGACGTGAAGAGATAAAAAATGGTGATAAACATCAGTTGTAAGAAACCTTTTAAGTACTATTGGACCCGTGTATAGTAAAAAAAAGTTCGGAATTCAATGGCTTTCCATTGTCGGTACTCTGAGAGACGTCGAGGTCTGCGACCATAATCACGTGCAATTCTTTTTTGCAATTTTTTCAACATTTTCGAAGTACACCGTATATATCTTCCCCGTAATCGGACAGATAGTGGGCCTACCTCGAGCCAGAACGCAATTAATCTTTGCACTACGCCTAAACAGACTAGATGCACGTAATCTAACAGTACATTGGCAATTAGATCGAATTCGGGTATTTCTGTTAAAATACTCATGATGGTTTGATAATCATCATATAACATGTTCCTAAATTCTCCATTGCTTCTTAAGGCAGAATATCAGTGTGACAGGCCGAAAAATGAGGTATTTTTTGGGATTTTTTTTTGAAAAAACGGCTCGATCAAATTATTTGAAATTTTGTGTATTCATTATTGAAGTAATGAAGCATACAAGGAAATTTTTTTATTTTATTTTTAGTACATTTTATTAAGCAGAGGAGCGGTCGCAAAATGGCGTCTCAAAAAAAGACTCCCCGACGGTTGACAGCATAAGTGCCACAGCAAGCATCTAAGATAAAAAATTCAAAAAGATTATTAAATTATAATAGTATAGCTATCGGAGCATCGTAGGAAATTTGAAAATTTTGATTAGAAAAGAAATGGCGGCCATTAAAAAAAAATCGAACTTTAGACAAAAATTTTGCAGTAAATCGTTAATAAAAAAAGTAAACAATTTTAAGAAAACTACGATGCGACGATAGCGATAAGTTTTCTAAAGAGAATCCTTTTTGAATGAAGTCGATTGGACAAAATTTGACGGAGTTATGCTGCCAACTAGGTCAAAAAACATGGTTTCGAGAAAAACGCGTTTAATGTTTTGAGAGGATAAAATTGAATGATGTAACTTAAATATTAATATAAAACAAGTTCTTACCGATTAGTCTGCTATCCCTGGACCATACAGAAGCTCTTTTGCGCCCAGAAATATTATATCCTCATCCTGAAGTCGGTTTATAGCACTCAAGCGTCCCTCGTGCGTGTTTGCTGCTAAGTAGCGATCGGCGTCCTTGATACGTTTTCGGTCGATTTTGTGGCAATAATTGAACAGTTTCTCGCCTATCGCGATGCCCAAGACCTCAACAACATTCAACAAAGCCACGTGACCATCGTTAAATATTATAGCAGCCAAATTAGCGGCTGTTTTGACTACTTGGGAGCCGTAAAAATGACTTTTCGGAGCAAATTTCCAAATCACTGCATTAAAATTTTCGTTGTTGTTTCGATTAAACGCTCCCAAACACCTTTCGAGCAACTCATCACGACTAAGGTCTTCATAAATTGGCTTGATTGCCTCCGCAACATTTGCTGGTGGCGCTGCTTCGTGTTTGTATGAGTCAAGAGCACCGAGCGCGCGAGCCTTTTGCCACGTACACCACGATTCGACGCCCTCCGAGCAGTCATGGTGTTGTGGATTCTCGTCTGTGAAGCACTTATGGTAAAAAGTGGCCCATATTGCTTTCTTCATGTTGTCCTGTGAGTCACTGTTGCGTCGAGTGGCGACGCCATAATATAGAATTAAATCTTTTATCAAGTTATCCTATTCTACTCGAAACACGACTTGTAAGACGCACACTACTCGAAATATGGCTTGTAACTTACCAACTGACTACTAATACACAAATATATATACACCTGACTCACCCTGGCACGCAGGTAGTCGCGCAGGTATAAATTTCGGCGCCTGAATAGACGAAAAAGACGGGACGCGTCCGGCCCGTATAGAAGGATCTGAGAGCCTCGACACTTGGCGCCAATTTTGAATACTTCTAAGCCGAATGTTGTTTTGAAAATTTGTAGGCATATTCTTAAAGGCCAAAACTATCTATTTAAGCAGAAAAAAAATCGATTTTTTTCACACTGATTTTCCCCCTTAAAAAGATATTGGGCTCAACCGAACGGGGAAAACATGTTCTATTTTTGAGACGGATCCCTTCAATTTTGCACTTTGAGCAGCTATTAAATCCTGTGTGACCTTATGTGCCCAAAACGAATGATTTCGCTGGGGTGTCGCAAACTAATCCATACAGGCGAATCGCTATGGTTCTATTATTATATCGATAACCATTTTGGATAAGTTCTGTCAATTCATTAACAAATTCACGCAAAAATTCTTCGCAGCTTTCGGGTTTTGTGTTTCCGAAGTAAGCACCGACAATATAGACATCAGTATTTTCAGAACTTGAACACAGTTTGCAAATTTTCGCAGTCCTGTTAAAAATTTATTACAAGAAGCTTGTGGCGTATTTGCTGCTACTGCCCAATGAGCAATACATTTTTTGAATCGGTCATTTTCTGAGTTCTCATCACTTGCTGCCGCGTCTGAACTAACGCTAATTACCAACTGTAACATGTTCTCATCTCAATATCTCTTTCAATATTAATCGGACTATGGCTAACTCTCGAGACTTCGAGACATTGCTGGGAACAATGTGCAACCATTTTCTGTGCTTGATCATATTCACAATTTCTTTGGCTGGAAATCTCGTTTAATGTGTCAAACGCATCTTGAGCTGCCAAGCGTCGCAGATGTCGTCTTGATACCGATGTTTGTTTTTTCTTCCCCACATTTTCACTCATTTCCCCACATTGTCACTAAACATGGCACTCTAGGCACTCTAAAGGCAATTCTTTTTAATGCGGTACATCTGCAATGCGTGTGTACATACATTTTTCTTTTGAGTTATCTTAGGTTAGGTGAGAAAAGCGTCGAACGTCTATAAATAGTCTATCGTTCAGGGTATTTGCACTTCTCGTATATTTACGATTCATTATTTGTCTACAAATGTATATTTTATGTATTTTATTTGTACGAATCGAGTTGGATACTCACTCACTTATCGTTACCGTCGCGCGTTTTGCCTTTATGGCCTCTGCATACTGCGCGTGATGAGCGACGAGCGATGAGCGATATCCAATGGGAGCGTCACTCTCCCAGGGGCTTTCCGGAATAGCTGACCTCCCATTGGATACCGCTCATCGCGCGCAGTGTGCAGAGGCCTTTACTCCTCTATCTCTCTTGCCGGCGACGTTACCAATTCCCGCGGTATATAGGCGGCGTAATAAGCGCGCCCCACAGACACACACACACGCACAATACGTATATACCGTTTTTATTTTTCAAATTCAACGATTTTTAGTTCACTCAAAAAATATTAAATTCATTCCTACGTTTAATAAGAACTAAATCGGTAAGTTCAGGCAATTTGGACAAATAAAGTCCATTGCCTGTAATTCTTTTTTTTTTTGTCAAATATTCGATATTGTCACAATATTGTGACAATATTAGCCTGCAATATTTTCTGACCAAGATTCTATCAACATTGCAGCAATCTTGCATGGCAACATGCAATATTGAAAGATTCTATCAACATTGCTATAATATTCTGTGCTGTGTGGATTACATTGAACTGATAAGACGGAAACATGCATGAAATATTGTGCGTTTGAAATAAAAATTTCGACATTCAACACTTGTAATTGCCAAAATATATTTTTCAATGTAAAAATTAGTTTGTTCGTCTTTAATAAAATTACTTCAACAAAAGTAAATCATCGTGGGAAAAAATGATTTATGACGGAACACTTTAAAATCAGTATGGAAAAATGTAATGGAAACATTTTAAGAACATTCAAAGAATGTCCATATTTCTTCTCGCTTTGTATGCAGTGTCTGGCTTCCACGGTCAAGTTAACCATCCACAGGTTATGTTACGATTAAAGATTTTGAGAGCCCTGAGAAGGGCTTATGGTTGTAATTATCTCGTCCGGAGCTCGCCTCGTATCCTGAAAGTAAAAAGGATATGTTCAAACATCTCACAAATATCACAAAAATATGAAAAGATGTACTTCTTAAGAATGAAAGGTACTACCTGCCAGGACATGTTTGTCAAACTTTTTCAGAGATTCCTCCGAGAAATGAATCTGGCACACAAATTGATAAGCGTCCAATTCACAGCCAAGTGCTGTCTTCCACTGACTGTGCCTGGCATTGCACTGATAAAGAATAAATATGTGGACATGGTTATAATTCTACAGACAGTATTAGAGTGTCATATGCTGTGATAATATAATAAGTCTTGAGTGGCTATTGCTTACACACAAAGGCGGATTCGCGGAAAATTCGTCGAAAACGATACATCGAAAAACAATTCGTCAAATGGCAATTCGTCGAATAACAATTCATTGAATACAAATTCATCGAAAACAATCAGTCCAAAAAATCATTCGTCGAGTAAACAAAGTGGAACAGACCAATTTATCAAACGACAATTCATTGGGTTGTGTTGAGTTCGGGTTTGTTTGGGTTAATGTTTAGTTTAGGAGCCACATCGAATAATAGTGAAGCTGCTTCAGGCGTCTTTGTCACTGCAGTACAGGCTAGCGGAGGAACACGGAGGATTGTGCTGGCCACAGTTTTCCTTCGAGGGGAGTGTTTTCTATTTTGCCTCGGTATTTGTATCGAGTTAGCCTCTTTGTTTTTCTTTCCCAGGTCAAAGTTTGGAGCATGCGGTGTAGCGTGCGGGGTTGTGTGCGAGCGAGGATAGTTTGCGCACAAGAACTTTTTGTTTTTTTTAATAATCATTTAAAATAACAAAAAGTTATCATAACGAAAGTAAATTTTTTATGATAAACAACACTACTTCTTAGTTATGAGCATTATTTATTTTAAAATATCTTACAGTATAGTACTTTCATGATTATTGTGGCATTTCGGTTTGGTCGAAGACCTGTAACAATTTAATTGATAACTTAATGGATGAATATTTTTCGATGCTCGAAACTTACTTGAAGGGCATTTTGCCGCTGTTTTACATCTATTTATCTGTTGTATTTTACTTATTATTCAATTATATGTATCCCATTTTTTTAAATTTGTGTCATACATAGTGTTTGATTATTAACCGTCTACCGGCATTCAATTGCATGCTATAAGACATGAAAAAAAACGGCAATATGTCTTACAAGTCGTTCGTGAACATCGGAAAATATTTTACGTGGCTACGAAATATGTCAGCTTACAAAAATTCTAGTGCTATACTGTAAATGTTTTAACCTCTAGGCGGCCGGCATGATGCCGATCGGCATCACCTCAAGGTATCACTTGGGCACATTCATAAATGCCGGCCGCCTGGAGGTTAAATGAAAACAGAGCATGTGAAGTATAGATTAACTCATAAAATAATTCTGTTACCTTCGGACTGGAAAACAGAATACAGCTGCGCGTCCTAATCTTTTTCGCTGTGCATTGTCTCTGACAAGGCCACCGTCGTATCCTGGCATTGCATACGTTTGCCCCATCTTTCAGAAATAAAAATAGACACGTATTGAAGTTACTAATCTGAAGATATTTTGAAATATTAAAAATAAACATTGAAGTTGGGGTTTATTATATTTCAAATTCATTCAAATTCTTGATTTTGAGAGAAGCTTTAGAACGCACAAATAGTGATCATCAGCGCCGGAAACATAAATCTATGTTCTCTGTCTGTTTATAACGGGCAAAGGGGAAAAAATAAATATATCACCATGAATAACGGCGAAGTCCGCGGATCTAAAAAATAATGGCCACGTATAACCTAAAACCTAAACAGAAAAACTTGGAAAAAAGTCCAGATTAGATTTGCAATTAAAAAGTCAATTTTTCGATATTCCCTCGTCTGATACTCTTTCAAAGCCGCCGTCGCAAACAAACAATCTTGGTGCACGATAGGCGGATAGGCGTCAACAATTAGCCGCCATAACAGTCAGTTTCACCCTGCGCACTGGCTGTATTACTATATTTTTGAGACACGAACTACACGAACGATGCCTACAGGCTATATATAACACCACGTGGAGGGTACGAATCAAGGAGACTAGAGTAAAGAAGTCCAAACTCCACCTCTGTGAAGATGGCCCACCGAAATTAAGATCCAAGCTTTTTATCATGACAAATCGTTTGTTGGTCGTTTATTGGTCATTGTTGGATCAATTGCAATCTTTGTTGTGCCTTTTTTAAAGCACAGGATGAAAAATCTAACGTGAAATTGACCGATTTCTTAACATTTCAACTATTTTGAGTTGCAGTCGATGCGCAATCGTTTGTTGGTTATGAATATCATAATTAGAAGCTTTGTTGGTTCTCCGTATTATTTAAATCAATAGATGAAATGTACATCCCCGTGTTACATGACGTCATAAAATCATAGGGCCGCGTTCGCACTGTCTGCGTCGACGGAATGTCTAACCAATCGGATAAGCGTTCGGGAATTAACCAATCAGCGAGCAGCTCCAACAGTTGAGAAAACATGCCGCAAGGGATCCGCATTCCCCTGATTTTCATTATGACGAATCGTTGATGGTCGTTTGCCGGTAATACTGGATCCGTTGCAATAATCGAAGGATCAACTGCAACAAAGATTGCAATTGATCCAACAATGACCAACAAACAATTTGTCATCATAAAAATCTGAGATGTTGATTTCGACGGGCCATTTTCACAGAGGTCGGTTCCTCGTCTCTAACGCACGGAGCCATTCTTCCCCCGTAGAAATAAAGAGTGCTAGTATCATAATTTGTGTAACGTGCTTTATTGTAGGGATAATAAAGACCCTTACCCCGGTGATATATTTATTTCTAACATTCGTTTCACCTGCCCTGTCATAACCTCAAATCCGGAAAGCAAATGGAGTGAGCAAGTACGGCGAAGGCGACAAAACGAACCAAGTCAGGTTATGACGATTCACCCTTCGCTCGTGCTCGAAAATCGCCCGTTGATAAGAAAAAACCGACCGAAAAAGGCGAAAACAACAGAAAAAGTCAAGTTATATCACTTCTCTCTTCACGCGGCCCTAAAAATGGAACGAAAAAGTATGCCGTAGCCAAAAAATAGATAACTGAGGTTATGTGGTTTCTCCTCGTGCTAAAAAATCGCCCGTCCAAAAGAGAAAATCGGCCAAAAAAGTAAGCCAAAAGTGAGAAAACAGAAAAAGTGAGGTTATGCCGCTTGTTCCCTTCCACGTGCTCAACGGACGTCCGTAAAAAAAAACATCCACGGAAAAACTACGGCGAAGTCAATACAACGAAAAAATTATGGTTATGTCGCTTTTCTCTGTGCCAGATGCCCTCGACTGCCGCAGGGACAAACTCCTCGGTGACATAAGTTCCCTGAGGTTGCTGCTATTCAAGGCAGAGGCGCTGAACAGCGTGGCACGCTTTGGCAATATTTTCCTTGACTAGAAGTCGTTTCCTAAGGCGCGTGTCGTTTTCCGCCCGCTGAACCCTCAAGTCGCGCTGCAAACTAAATTGCACGCTCTGGCGGGCGTCCGTGCTGAAAAACTCGACGACGGCTTTGTCTTTGGATTCGGTCGTGGCGGAACGCGCAATGTTGCCCCTTCCCATTGGATACAATTGTGCAGTGAGTCGGGTGAGGAATGGTGCGTCGGGCGCGTCTTGCCCATGTCCGTGGATGTGGCCGCCCTCATCCAGGAGTATCCCGTCGACTTGTGTCTTAGCGTCAAGTGATTTCTCCGCGAATGCAAGCGCAACGTCGACTGCTACCAGCGGCGCAAGCAACAGTGCAGCCAACTCGAGGTAAAGTGCCCCCCCTCTCCCTTCAGGTACGGAGCCTTTCCTTCAGACCCTCGGACTAACGCGCTCCCTAACTAACTTCCAGGTCTTCACCGCCGAGCCCAATCTCCGGAACTGCAGTTTCCAGCCGGATTCTGCTTTTATGCGCCTAGTGTTGAAACTGGCAATCCACGGTGTCGTACGAAGCCGTACGAACGCCGGGCGTAACATAGTTGTTGATCTCTGCTATAGGAGCAACGAGACCAGACCCACCCGAATGATCGTGGAAAGCGACGAGCCGAACTTTCCCCTTGACGACGAAGAGGTCAGGAAAACTCGACCGTTGTACAAGGCCTTCAAGGAGGCCGATCACAGAGAAGTGGCAGTCACGATTTCCACGTCCGTGAACAGCGACAGCGTTTGGATGCGCGCCCCTCGCGACGATCTCCTATGTAACGTGGTAATTACGATATACTCTTCGTATTTTATCGTCTGTAATTGCCGTTTTGTCTTTTCATGCTTTGTGCGTGTTTGCGAGAATTCTGTTGTCTTTTTATCGCTCACATTATTGCCAGTACATTTAATTACACTCGAGAATTATATTTTTGCAGCAACGAGTGTTGCAATCTATGTAACGGGTCAGCGAGTAACTTAAATTTGACATTTCATTGAAATTTAATTGAATTTCAAATGACAAATTGAAATTAATTTTAGTTTTAAGGCTTTCACGGCTCTTTATGTAATTTGAAGAGTATGTGGCTTCCGGATGGAGGCCGTGTTGAGAATCAGCGTTGTGCCGACGTTTCGCAAACGTTACAGTCTGCATCATCAGGGCTGAGAGCTCCGATACTGAAGCTCCCGTGTCTCAGGCATTCCTTATATACTTGCAGTCATCGTTCCAGATCACTGCACCAGCCAATCAGATGTTTTAATTGATCGGCCGGTCAATTAAAAAACCGGGAGGACGGTGTGCCAAATGGGATTGACGTGGTATCCACCATCTCTGTTTAGATTGTCCGGATGTTTTCGGATTTCCAAGCCTTCTCGGTGTTTCCTAGAAAAATAGCTGTTTGATGGGGCCAGACTTTGGGCTTTATCGAACTGGATGGCATGACCAGTTTCCATCCAATGCTCGGCCAGGGCTGATTGTCCAATGTGGCCATATTTGATACACCGTTGATGTTCTTTGATCCGTGTACTGATCTTCCTCCCGGTTTCTCCTATGTACACTTTACCGCATGAGCAGGGTATCTTGTACACTCCTGGTGCACTTAATGGTGGTCTTTGGTCTTTTGCACTCGGAACCATTTGTGCTAGCTTCTTCTGAGGTTTGAAGATGACTCGCACGTTATGTTTCCCAAGGACCCTGCCTATGCGATCGGTTATGCCCTGAAGGTATGGAAGGGAAGTTGTTGCTATTATTTGTCCTTCATTCTCCCCTTCAGGTTCTGTTACCGTTTTCGGATCGGCTATTTTTCTTCTTAGTTGTTTGATCGTTCTTTCGATGTTGCCTGGCTTGTAGCCATTATCTCCTAAAGCTTTGCGTAGGTGTTCTAGTTCATCCTCGAGAGAGTTCGGTTCGGAGATCGCTAGAGCTCTGTAGACCAGAGAGCTTATGACCGATTGTTTTTGGGAGGGGTGGTGATGGGACGTAGCGTGGAGATATCTATCCGTGTGCGTTGGTTTCCGGTAAACTTTGTGGCCCAAAGTGCCATCGTTGTTCCGTTGAACCAGTACATCCAGAAAAGGAATTTGATTGTCCTGTTCTATCTCCATGGTGAATTGTATATTGGGGTGCTGGGAGTTGAGGAAGGTTAAGAAATGATTGAGGTTTTCTTTGCCGTGACTCCAAATGACGAAGGTGTCATCGACGTATCGGAACCAGGTTGAGGGTTTGAGAGGTGCTTCTTGCAGAATTCTGTTCTCGAAATTCTCCATAAAGATGTTGGCGATGATAGGGGAAATCGGGGAACCCATGGCTGCGCCTGAAGTTTGTTCATAAAACTGGGATTGGAATTGGAAATATGTAGAGTTTAGGCAATGTTCTATGAGGGCTAGTAGGTTAGGAGCAACTTTTTGGGATTTTCTGACTATTTCTAGGGTTTCATGGGTTGGGACGTTTGTGAACAACGATACAACATCGAAACTTACTAGAATGTCTTCTGGTTGTACCTTGATGGACTGGATCTTATTCACAAATTCCCGAGAGTTTTGGATATGGGAGTTGTTGAGGCCTACGAGTTCCTGCAAGGGTTTGCAGAGAAAACGTGCCAAATGATATGTAGGGCTGCCTATGTTGCTAACGATGGGCCTTAGTGGGATGTTGTTTTTGTGTATCTTTGGCAGACCGTAAAGCCTGGGTGGTAGGGATTCCTTGGGTGTAAGGATTTTGATAAGGTTCTCCGACAGACCAGCCTTCTTTAGAAGTGTCGTTGTTTTCTTTTCTACGCTTGATGTTGGGTCACGTGATAGTTTCTTGTACGTGTTGGTGTCCTCGAGCAGGTTCATCATTTTCCTGCAGTAGTCCGTTTTGTCCATGATAACAGTAGCATTCCCTTTATCAGCTGGTAGTACTAAGATGTCCTTGTTTTTCTTCAAATTTTGAAGAGCAAGGTGTTCTTCCTTTGTGATGTTCTGCTGAGGGGGTTTTGCTTTGTGTAGAATATTGGTTATCCGTTGCCTGATATCGTTGCTAGTATCAGGTGGGAGACGGTAGATGGCAGTTTCCACCTGGCTGATGATTTCTCTGGTTGGAATGTCTGTCGGTGTGATGGCGAAATTGTGCCCTTTTGCGAGGACTGATGTTTCAGCTGCGGAGAGTGGGTGGTTGCTTAGGTTTTTTACTGTGTGGGTTAGGATGGGTTGTTTCGTCTGTGGGCATAGTTTCCTGAATTTCTCTATTTGATTCCTGGACCTCAGGTCTGCACAGTGGTGGGCTTGTTCGTGTGTGACCCGGTCAAGATCTTCCCACAGCTGTGGTTCCAAGCAGTCAGATAGGCGTAGGTGAAGTTTAAGGAGTTTTTGGGAATTTTGGTCTAAAAGCTTTTTGGTGACAGATATTCTCTCCTTTACCAGTCTCAGCGAGGCCTGGTGGAGGATAGTCTTGGCTTGTTTTGATGGAAAGGGGTTTTTTAATTGAAAACATTTCGGTACCACTTGATGGTCGCGGCACCACCCACTCTCCGCAGCTGAAACATCAGTCCTCGCAAAAGGGCACAATTTCGCCATCACACCGACAGACATTCCAACCAGAGAAATCATCAGCCAGGTGGAAACTGCCATCTACCGTCTCCCACCTGATACTAGCAACGATATCAGGCAACGGATAACCAATATTCTACACAAAGCAAAACCCCCTCAGCAGAACATCACAAAGGAAGAACACCTTGCTCTTCAAAATTTGAAGAAAAACAAGGACATCTTAGTACTACCAGCTGATAAAGGGAATGCTACTGTTATCATGGACAAAACGGACTACTGCAGGAAAATGATGAACCTGCTCGAGGACACCAACACGTACAAGAAACTATCACGTGACCCAACATCAAGCGTAGAAAAGAAAACAACGACACTTCTAAAGAAGGCTGGTCTGTCGGAGAACCTTATCAAAATCCTTACACCCAAGGAATCCCTACCACCCAGGCTTTACGGTCTGCCAAAGATACACAAAAACAACATCCCACTAAGGCCCGTCGTTAGCAACATAGGCAGCCCTACATATCATTTGGCACGTTTTCTCTGCAAACCCTTGCAGGAACTCGTAGGCCTCAACAACTCCCATATCCAAAACTCTCGGGAATTTGTGAATAAGATCCAGTCCATCAAGGTACAACCAGAAGACATTCTAGTAAGTTTCGATGTTGTATCGTTGTTCACAAACGTCCCAACCCATGAAACCCTAGAAATAGTCAGAAAATCCCAAAAAGTTGCTCCTAACCTACTAGCCCTCATAGAACATTGCCTAAACTCTACATATTTCCAATTCCAATCCCAGTTTTATGAACAAACTTCAGGCGCAGCCATGGGTTCCCCGATTTCCCCTATCATCGCCAACATCTTTATGGAGAATTTCGAGAACAGAATTCTGCAAGAAGCACCTCTCAAACCCTCAACCTGGTTCCGATACGTCGATGACACCTTCGTCATTTGGAGTCACGGCAAAGAAAACCTCAATCATTTCTTAACCTTCCTCAACTCCCAGCACCCCAATATACAATTCACCATGGAGATAGAACAGGACAATCAAATTCCTTTTCTGGATGTACTGGTTCAACGGAACAACGATGGCACTTTGGGCCACAAAGTTTACCGGAAACCAACGCACACGGATAGATATCTCCACGCTACGTCCCATCACCACCCCTCCCAAAAACAATCGGTCATAAGCTCTCTGGTCTACAGAGCTCTAGCGATCTCCGAACCGAACTCTCTCGAGGATGAACTAGAACACCTACGCAAAGCTTTAGGAGATAATGGCTACAAGCCAGGCAACATCGAAAGAACGATCAAACAACTAAGAAGAAAAATAGCCGATCCGAAAACGGTAACAGAACCTGAAGGGGAGAATGAAGGACAAATAATAGCAACAACTTCCCTTCCATACCTTCAGGGCATAACCGATCGCATAGGCAGGGTCCTTGGGAAACATAACGTGCGAGTCATCTTCAAACCTCAGAAGAAGCTAGCACAAATGGTTCCGAGTGCAAAAGACCAAAGACCACCATTAAGTGCACCAGGAGTGTACAAGATACCCTGCTCATGCGGTAAAGTGTACATAGGAGAAACCGGGAGGAAGATCAGTACACGGATCAAAGAACATCAACGGTGTATCAAATATGGCCACATTGGACAATCAGCCCTGGCCGAGCATTGGATGGAAACTGGTCATGCCATCCAGTTCGATAAAGCCCAAAGTCTGGCCCCATCAAACAGCTATTTTTCTAGGAAACACCGAGAAGGCTTGGAAATCCGAAAACATCCGGACAATCTAAACAGAGATGGTGGATACCACGTCAATCCCATTTGGCACACCGTCCTCCCGGTTTTTTAATTGACCGGCCGATCAATTAAAACATCTGATTGGCTGGTGCAGTGATCTGGAACGATGACTGCAAGTATATAAGGAATGCCTGAGACACGGGAGCTTCAGTATCGGAGCTCTCAGCCCTGATGATGCAGACTGTAACGTTTGCGAAACGTCGGCACAACGCTGATTCTCAACACGGCCTCCATCCGGAAGCCACATACTCTTCAAATTGAAATTAAATCGAAATTAATTTAAACGATTTGTACTTAATTTAATTTAATTTGCGATAATTGAGCTCGTTTGGAATTAATTGAATTCAATTTTAATTAATTAAACGGTCGGTTTTCTTTTATTATTATTAGACTCGTAAATAATATTTTTCGACCACCAATGAGTGTTACGGACTAACAAGGAGACGGCACGACCGTGGGGTCGGGGATTTGGCCGCATTTTTTTGTGGTGAAAAAGGACCCCTAGCACCTTACGTGGTAAAGTAGTAGGACGCGCTACTCGGAAAATTCCGAGAAAAATCGATTCAAAGTTTCTTAGGCACCTTATGAGTTTAAAACGTAAGGCACTTATCGAGCCGCTGTCTAGTCTAGATGGTTATGGCTCGGTCTTTGGCACCGGAGGTCTCGCGTTCGATTCCTCCTTCGGATGATATTTTTTTTCTTTTTTTTTTGTTATCCCAAAAATTATTCAAAACGTTTCTCAACCCTACATTATTTTTTTAAATTTATTTACATTATTTTTATAAAATTATTTTCTTTTTTTTCCCATAAAACCATTCATAACGGTGGGTTTTTTATTTTTCATTGTAAAGTATATGAGGAGGAACATTGAGTTTTTAATAAGAATAACAAAGTCGATTAGGAAAAATTCTATTTTTATTCATATAATAATTATTTACAAAAACCGCAGTGGTAATTATCGTAGAAACAAACCAAGCAATAATTTTTGCGACATGTTGCGCAACAACAACAGCGGATTTTTTACAATCGCAGGGAGTTTGCAATACATCCGTATAAACACATGTCCCATTAACATTCATCAAAATGTTTCTAGTAACTGGTAATTTTGAGTCAAACCGGGCGTATTGAATCATGTTTCGGAATATTGGTGACGATAATTGATGGTGAATTATTAAATGGATTTTTATACAATCTTCCCGGGAATTAAACTCACGATTCTGCTCTAACAATTCGCTGCTATTTTGCAAGCGCTTTATGAAATTTTTAACTTGTCTGTAAAATTAACGTCACAAGGTTGCACCAAGAGAGCGCATTTTGGAGGAATTACTTTTACAGAGCAAGTTGGCATATTTTCGTCATCTTCAAAGACTTCATTATACATCTCATAAATTTAACAATAAGAAATAGGCAGGTCTGTTCACGGCGAAATCGAAAAATAAACTGCTGTTCAATTTTCACAGACTCACGCACAGTCCTATGCGCAGATGTCCGTTATAATCCTAAGGGGTCCCCAGGTCAAAATTCTTTAGACCCTTACGAGGCCATAAAACCAAATACAACAACGACCACGAATATTTTTCAGTGAATGAAAAACGTTGTGTTCTTGGGCTAACATGAATTTTAGAAAATAATGCAGGGATTCGAAACGTTTTGAATAATTGTTGGGATAACAAAAAAAAAATAAGATCCGAAGGAGGAATCGAACGCGAGACCTCCGGCGCAAAAGACCGAGCCCTAACCGTCTAGACTAGATGGCGGCTTGACAAGTGCCTGACATTTTAAACTCATAAGGCACCTCAAAAACTTTGAATCTATTTTTCTCGGAATTTTCCGAGTAGTGTGTCCTACTACTTTAACCACGTGAGGTGCCAGGGGTCCTCTTTCACCACAAAAAAATTCGGCCAAATCCCCGACTCCACGGTCGTGCCGTCTTCTTGTAAGTAACGAGTCGGTGAGTAACTCGAATTTGACATTTAATTGAAATTCAATCGAAATTTAATTGAATTTCTATTGCAACGAATTGAATTGAACTGGAATTAATGAAATTCAGTGGGTATTGATTGAATTCAATTTCAATTAATTGAACACTCGAACCAATTTCATTATAATTACACTTGTAAATAGTTTTGTACCAACGCGTATTACAATCGTAATAGTAAGGAGTCAGTGAGTAACTTGAATTTGACATTTAATTGACATTTAATCGAAATATAATTGAATTTCAGTTGAAACCAATAGAAATTGAATTTAAGTTAATTGAAACTCATTTAATTAAATTGAAATCGTTTTGAATTAATTGAATATCAGCCGCAAGAATAGAATTAATTGTATTACTCCCATGAAATGAAAACTATCACAATACAATCG